>JASANG010000446.1:0-86732 GCA_030248215.1 Enoplolaimus lenunculus
CAATCCAAAACCACATAGACCTCCTGACAATAAGCTGAAAGACCCAGAAATCGAAATCGGTCAGTATACCGATTCCATTGATGAATCTGATAAGAAGGTAACAAAATTGTTAACATATAAAGACAACAAAACAAAATTGTTGTCACAACAAGATGCAAAGGAAATGGCAAATAGCCATCCTGTGTGTAACAATAAAAATAAACATATATACACAGATACAAAAGAGCAGGAAATAGGTGATATACTACCATCAATAGGAACGCCTAATATATGCCGAGTTGCGATATCGTTGGATATTCCTGCATCAGCAACTACCTGGATTCCTTGTACTACGATTGATACAGAATCAGTACAAGATATATATAGAGCCCCAATTTGCAGAATCGGTACCACTGGATTCAATAATTGTACCGCGTATGATAACGCGGAAACAAAGAAATCAAGTATTAATACCGGTTACAAATATGTCGGAAAATTCCGTACATTTAATAAAAGATATGCAAATTGCGCAGATAGAAAAAGTAGAAGTAATACAAGAAGTATTACAAAGAAATGACGCAACTATAAATGCAACGGCATTAGATATAGCCGATAAATTACCACAACAAGAAATAAAAACAATTGGACAACATACTAACATAAACACAGTCGCAATTTCTGATGTTGATAAAAAGGCTCTGCAATTGCATAACTTTACAGAATGGCTATTAGAACAAGTATCGGACATGCAAGAAATTCCAGTACCAGAAGGTGTAACTCTCGACCCACACGATTTTCAAGGCGAGCAGTTACGCCAAATTAAAGCATTGTTATATTCAAATAACGATATCTTTGGTGCAGAAACAAAACCATTAGGAACAACCGATGTTGTTAAACACCGTATAATAGTACAGACACAAAATCCGATACAACAAAAAGTTAGAAGAGCGGCTTATGCACGCCGCCAAAAAATAACCGAATGTGTTACAAAAATGTTAGAAGACGGCATAATTCAACCGTCAAAAAGCCCATGGGCTTCGCCCGTTGTATTGGTAAAAAAGAAAGATGGCGGTTTACGATTTTGTATTGATTACCGCCAAGTAAATGACGTGACTAAAAAAGACAGTTTCCCGCTACCGCGGATAGATGAAACTATCGACGCCCTCCGTGGGTCAAAATACTTTACAACAATAGATTTACAATCTGGATATTGGCAAATCCAGATGGACGAACGCGACATTGAGAAAACAGCATTCATATGCCACGAAGGCTTATATGAATTTAATGTAATGCCTTTCGGACTAACTAACGCTCCAGCAACATTCCAGAGAATGATGCAAATGGTCTTCTCTGGATTGTTGATGGAGATATGTCTCTGTTATCTAGACATTATAGTCTTTCCTAGATCATTTGCACAGCATCTCATGGATTTAGAACGAGTATTCGACAGACTACGTGAAGCCGGGTTAACAATAACCGGCAGAAAATGTGAATTTGCAAAACAAAACGTCCAATTTTTAGGACATGTAGTCTCAAACGGGGGAATTGCCCCGGACAACGCAAAAATAGCAAAAATAAAAGAATGCCGAATACCGAAAAATATAACAGAATTAAGATCCTTTTTAGGATTAACAGGATATTATCGACATTTCGTGCAGAATTATGGTATTATAGCACATCCTCTGTACGAATTAGTAAAAGGAAACCAAAAAGGTAAGTCCATCGAAAATAGATGGACTGAAGAATGCACAACAGCATTTGAACAACTGAAACAAAAACTGATAGAATATCCTGTATTAGCATATCCAAATCATAATAAACCTTTTATATTGAACACAGACGCAAGCAATAATGGAATGGGATTCCTGCTTTCCCAAATCACAGAAGATGGGATGGAACACCCCATACATTATGGAAGTCGCAGGTTTACACCTGCAGAAAGACAATATGCTATAACTGAAAAAGAATGCTTAGCAATAGTTACAGCATTCACAAAATTTAGACCTTATTTATTAGGTGCATTTACAACAGTTATAACCGACCATGCACCTTTAACGCAAATACTAAACAAAATTAGACCTGCTGAGGCATTAACACCTCGCTTATTGCGTTTTGCATTAAAACTGCAAGAATTCGATTTCATGGTTATTTACAAACCAGGAAGAAAACACCAAAATGCAGACGCATTATCACGACCGCCAATATTAAACGGCGAGCTGGAAACAGACGCAACGGATATGACAACAACACCTGAACACGACACTCAATTACAAATACGCGACAAAAACATAAAACAAGAATTGGAAGTACAATTACCCATTGTACTTCAAATAACTGAAACACAAAAACAAAACCCCCCTAACACTGAAAGCACAGAAAAAACGGAAAAATAACTGAAGAACTAGAAACCAATTGTGAGGTCTGGACTGGTCAAAAACGGAATTTTCGACCGATCCGAAGGCGGGTATGGTCTAGTTTCGGGTTGATCCTGGAACAGTTTTAATACAAGTTTATATACTCTTAGGGCTCGTGCGAGTTTATACAACGCCGTTTATCCAATCAATCAATCAAAATGGATTATTAACAGATAAAAATAGGGACTAAAAATGTAAAATAATAATCAGCAAAACACAAAAATAGTAACGATGTAGTTAGTGATGCAAAAACACACAATGTATGACATAGCTAGTTATTATAAACTTAAAATTGTAAAAAACAGTGAAATCAAGCGAAAGATAAATTTTCAGCTAGTAAATTACATGAAAATCGTAATCAGCGGTATCAAATTACTAAGTATGCTTAGACAAGTGTCGGATTCGGACGGATTGTATCTACGGCTCGTGTGTTTCAGATCTATGACGGTAGCGTAATCGCCCTTCACCAACGACACGGTCGGTATTCAAGATTTACTATGAAACGTATTTACAGACAAAGGCACAGATACGGTTATACCGAAGGCAAGGTTATGCTGAACGACAATGATAGCAGTTATACAGTACGGTTGTTACCGGAGATTTTAAGTAGTTTTAGTTTTAATCTACGGGACCAGTTGTACTATTGCTTATACCACTATTTGTGTGTGATGTCAATTTGTCAGTTAAGATTCTGCGTGTTAATTGAGCGGAGCAGACGCAGCCGAACTCCGGTGTGACCGCTGACCGCACTGCCTAGTACCGCGAGACTCCGGCGCCCAGCACACCGGACTCGGTTTGAAATATAATTTTTCCGCTCATAATACTATTTTCAATATACACAATAATTCAAGGGTACTTACGATTCCAAGGTCGAGTTCTTCCAAGTAAACTATAAATCCAAGTATTAAACCAATTCTTAACGCTCAAGATACAAGTCTCACTTATTTTCAATAGAAACAATAAATCAGACCGAAATGTCGGGTGGGGCCCCAGTGTGCACTCTGTGTCACACTGGTGCTCACCCTCGGCGTCCCTTGAGCTCCTAGCTATGTCATTCCTTTGGCATACAATCCCCCCAGTCTCGGTCTCGGTTTGGTATCGCGATTTATACATAACCGGTGTAATTTTAGCCTTGCCATACTGTTGTTCATTTGTAAAACTACTGTGCTTTAACATTCTTGCCAAATTCTTATAAACTTATTGCCTTTTCTGCTAGTTTCGCTTATGTCAGTTACGTGTATTTTTACATACATTTCATATTGTGTTTTCAGGCATTAAAACCCTATTTTCTGACCAAATTCTATGCGCTCAGTTCATTGCGCATTCCTATTTCTACAAATTCTTCCCCTTTTGACCCTTTTGTGCCAGTTCCTACATGTCATATTTCTTATGATCTTATATACGCTTATTTTCATGTTTTCAGGCCTCTCCTTCCCGTTTCCTACTAATTTTCAGGTGCTCATTCCATTTCGCACCTCTATTTCTGCCAATTCTGCCCCGTTTGTGTCTTATTTGTCATATTTCTTTTTATGTCATTATTGCGAAGATTCTAGAGCATTCTGGGTATTCTTGCGATCACATAGCTAGCTTAGGTGCTTAAATGGTTTTCTAATATACGTAAAACGTAGTGTTATTTTCGGCACGCTTGGAACATATAATTCTCGCCTTGACGGAGAAGTAAAAAGTATTTAATCGGAATCAGCATATTTTACTTGGTCAAAGTAGTAATTTTTAGGCCTGGGAGACGTGTACTTGCTATTTTTGTAATTTGTGTGTTACGGTTATTATTGTGCCCGGACGTGATTTGAGTAGCGGTCCCGTAGGCGGTGTCTGACAGATTTTGTCCATTTTTCGCTTACGTATTGCAATTTACCAATACTCATAATTTCTGTAGTGCTTTTCGGCCGCATGGCCCTCGTACAAAAGCCATAACCATCAGAAATAGGGAAAATTGGCAATTTAGTATTAGCGGGACTAACGGGCTTGTGTTTCATATTTTGTGTTACTTACTTGTGCGTTGCTAGTAAACCCGAAAACGGTGTTGTATAGACTCGTACGAGCCACTGGAGTGTTTAAATCGTGTTAAAACTGTTCCAGGATCAACCCGAAACTAGACCATACCCGCCTTCGGATCGGTCGAAAATCCCCGTTTTTGACCAGTCCAGACCTTACATGGTGACCACGATGGGACTCTTCTGGTTCGATTCCTGCGCAAATTACGTTGATTGCCAATACGTTCTGGTTACCTTACATGGTGACCACGACGGTTGGTTTCTATGTTGATTTTGGACAGATCACATCGATCCCGAACGTATTTTGGTTCGTTTTGTTCCTATTGACACTACTAACACAAACTAAAGTCAACATCCGGTAAGTATCCGTTTTTGTCAATTAACCTCTCACTATGATGTTACACAGCCCGAAAAAACGAAATACACGCAATTCTGTCCTAGGTCGTACAATGTCTGAATCTGAGATTGATGAAATTACTGAACATCAACCAGCTCAGGACATCTTTGATGAGCCATACACACAAAAATTTGACAATCCGGCTTTAGAATCAACATGTACGACTATGAATGACACTACGTTAGTGGCACCGCTAGAAAACACTACAGATAGGCCTCAGGATATAAATACAGCGTCTGCAAGTTTTGATGTACCACGTTCAACATCTATGATATCGTTGGCACAAAATCCTGAGCCTGCTACTATTTCAAAAAGCCCAGCCTAAGCCTAAGCCTAAGCCTAAGCCTAAGCCTAAGCCTAAAGAAATTTTCAGCTAGTAAATTACATGAAAATCGTAATCAGCGGTATCAAATTACTAAGTATGCTTAGACAAGTGTCGGATTCGGACGGATTGTATCTACGGCTCGTGTGTTTCAGATCTATGACGGTAGCGTAATCGCCCTTCACCAACGACACGGTCGGTATTCAAGATTTACTATGAAACGTATTTACAGACAAAGGCACAGATACGGTTATACCGAAGGCAAGGTTATGCTGAACGACAATGATAGCAGTTATACAGTACGGTTGTTACCGGAGATTTTAAGTAGTTTTAGTTTTAATCTACGGGACCAGTTGTACTATTGCTTATACCACTATTTGTGTGTGATGTCAATTTGTCAGTTAAGATTCTGCGTGTTAATTGAGCGGAGCAGACGCAACCGAACTCCGGTGAGACCGCTGAACGCGCTGCCTAGTACCGCGAGACTGCGGCGCCCAGCACACCGGATTCGGCCTGAAATATAAATATTCCGCTCATGACAATTCTAATTCTATACCAAAACTTGTACAACAATTCTTACGCAATAACTAATTTTCTTACCAATTTATCCAGTTCGAGCACGTGCTGATTCCACTTATTCAACTCCAAAGAGCGTATAAACAATACTAAACTATATCACAAAAACAACACTTAACACCAATCGATTAAGAACGTCAAAATCGAGGTTCAATATTTCAGTACTGAATATTTGGGCTAGTCGCCCACACATATTAATAAAATTTGCATAATTTCTAATAAATTTTATAATTATTTTTACTATTTATTTTTCGTTTCTGTTTCCTTCTGTTTTGTTTGTTTCTTTTCCTTTCTTTCTGTTTGTTTTCGCCTCGGCCATTTTACCCCTAGCTATGTCGTTAACTGTTGCACCATTGTACCACATCCCCCCTTCTTGCCAGACGTCGACCCTTGACGTTGATATTCTTCTTCTTTTCCCCATCAGAAATACACAAAATCACAAAATAAAACAGATCTGCAATAAAATACAAGTATTGTAATGTTATGGTTTGATGAAACAACATACACAAAATTATGGCAAGTTATAACAAATTATAACAAGTTATGACAAATTATTCATTTTTTACAGTACACACGTTATAACAAGTTTAAGACATGTATAACAAATTATACATTTTAAGTGACAAGTATTTTTGACCAGTGATTATGGAATGATATTATTCAAGTGATTTAGACATAGCTACCAGTAGAATGTATCAAAATATATGCATTTACACAAATGAAAATTCAAGTGATATTTTATAACAAAACTACAAAAACATATATTTTAAAGCACTGTGTGCTTTTTCCAAATCCGTAGTCCGTAGTTTCAGCTGAGTCATCTTCATATTGGTTATTACCACTATCTTGAAGTTGTTGATGTGATGATGTTGTTGGCTGTTGCAATTGTTGCTGTTGTTGTTGCATTTGTTGTTGTTGTTGTTGTTGATACTGTTGTTCCGAGGTGAGGACGGGGTACCCCACGGATGTTTCTGTATAGGGGTAGCGCCCTACACTATGATAACCTCGCGCACGATTTGATGGATAAAATATCCGTGTTTTTATTCCACGGCTTTTTAACCGTGGTTGTGGTGCTTGCGTTTTACTTCTTAATGGGACATATGTTGGTCCTCTTCTTAATTCTTGTTTAAGTGTATTTATTCTTTGTTTCACAGATTGTAGTCTATTTTCGAATTTCTGTGCCCTTGATGGATGTTCCTTTATCAAGGGTTGTCTTTTTTGTGTGGGTTGATAACCCTTGTGATAAATTTGTTGACTTTATTTGTTGTATACAACAATAATTTTATTTTACTATATTTCGTCAAAACGAAAACTCAAACTAACTATTTTATTATATTTTCATATCGGTATTTTTAGTTCCGATTCAGAATTCAATTTTCTGACACTCCCGACGGAAGCAACAAAACACGTAACTATTTGCGATCTATTTGACTAAACCGCCGCTTTCGTTGAAATTCTTGCTTACTATACATGTACTTCGAAAGCGAATATGAAACCAATTTTAGTTCTGGTACAACTTTACACCATTCAATCCATAGCTTTCTAAACCCAGCATGACTGACATGAAAGTTGTCTTTTTCAAACAGCTCACGGTTTATATTTCCATTTCTCACGAACGGTGAATTTAAGCTGTCCCACATTATACAGTGAATCGGCATATTAGCAACTTGAGTTCGAATCCATTCAGAATGTTCTTTGACACCACGTATTCCAGGCATCGGTATTGCTGTACTCAAAACTATTTTTGCTCCAACGCTGCAACTTACTTTTTCTAAAATTGTTTTCAAAGCGTTCCAAGATTGTACCTGGAACCTTTTGCTCCGTTGTGCATCATTAACTCCGCAGTTTATAATAACAAACTTGTAATCCGCCAACTTCAAACGTTTCGTAACAATTAAATCAGCAATGCTACTAAATTTTGCTCCAGAAATTGCGTACACATTTCCTGCGTCAACATTTTCTAAATAACGACACTGACTGTCTGACAATATCAACACTGTGTGTTTTGATGTTTCCTCAAAATTATAAACATTTTCCATAAGATAACTTAGTGAAAAATGTACATTCATTACTGAATCGCGTACCACTTGCACCATTTGACTCAACAAATTACCGTACAAATTGAAACCGGGAAACCTACCATATTTTGCACTACTACTTAACGGCCAACCTGAAGACCAAACCATTTCGTTTTTTCGACTACATACAATAAATTGTATATCTTCAGAAGCATCTCCGACAATTCGCATGTATTCGGTACGGAAAGCACTCTCTGAACGCGACATTTGTTCTGCCAATATTACTTTGAAAATTTCTTCTGATTGGCATATCCAATCAGCATTTAATTTGAAGTTTCGTGTTTTTAACCAAGACGCAATAATAGCCGGATTCCATTGCAAATGCTGTTCTTTTATCATAGCATAAGCCAGCAATTCGTTTTTATGTTGTATAAGCATAATAAACCAAAATGCCATTTCGATAGACGTTACTGTTATATTTTTCAACGGTAAAATTGGGTAAGCGTAAAATCTTGAAAGCGGATGATTTGCTTGCACACATATTGTTCGAGCCATACCGAAATCTGAAAATAATTTAGACAAATAACAAACAAAACAAAAAACTCCATTAGCTAAATAGCAGCTATTTATGTTTTCGTTTGAAGTAAGAACCAATTACGCCAAACTTCTTGCATCAACATCTTTCCGCGCACAACAACTGGCGCAGCATATCCACACGGATCAAAAATCTTGGCGATTGCTTGTAACAATAGTCTTTTTGTATTGACAGCATTTCCATCAATAATACAATCATTAAAATGTAAAGTATCGGTTTGCGTATTCCAAACCATGCCTAGTATTTTGACATTTTTATCTACTCCACGATCTTCTGACGAAACTTTTGAAACAAACAGTTCGCTATTTGAATACCATTCTCTAAGATTCATTCCAGCTATTTCAAACAAACGTTTTGCTTCTTTATAAAAATCTGCTGAATCATCATCGTTATCAAATGTCACAACAACATTATCGACGTACATATTATCCATGATTTGTGCGCCAACGAACCCACCAACAGATTTCAAATGATGCCGAATGGTTGCTGCCAGCAAAAATGGACTAGACACAACACCAAATAGTACTCTTGTAAACCGATAGCATACTACATTCGTTTTATCTGGTGACCTCAACGGATCTTTCAGCTATAAAAATCTAGCAGCATCTCGATCTGCTATATGTAGCGCAACCTGTAGAAACGCTTTTTCAATATCACTAACAACTGCAATTTTTCGTAATCTAAATCTAATTAATAGTCCGCATAAATCTTCCAACATTACTGGTCCTCGGTACAAACTTTCATTCAAGCTATTTTCAGTTTTGTTAGATTTTGCGGATGCATTATACACAATGCGTAATTTAGTAGTTGTTTTATTTGGAGTAACGACACCATGATGTGGCAGATAATGTAATACTTGACCGTCTGGTTTTTCTGGTGCTAGTTCAATAATATTTTTATCTAGTTGATTTTGTATTGTTTCGTGATATCTTAGCAACAATTCTTTGTTAGACTGCAATCTTTTTACCTGAGAATTAAGTCTGCCTCGGGCCAAAACATAATTATCCGACAGTTCTGGATGCTCGTTTTTCCATGGCCATTTGACAACGTATCGACCCTGATCGTACTTCACCGTTTCATTAAATTGCTTTATCGCTATTTCATCATCATTCCTAGATGGCGTATCTTTTATACCTATATCTTCAAGTTTCCAAAACCGCTCTACATCAAATGTTGGCGTAACATCAGTTTCTAGAAACAACATAGTCAAAATACTACCTGTATCGTTTCTAGCTGTAGTTCGCCCTGCTGCCAGATATCCTAATGTCGACGATAAAAATACTAATCCTCCAGGACACCGTATTTGTTCTGAACCAACGAAATCGTAGTAATAATCGCTACCTATCAAAATATCAATGTCAACTAAATGTGGCTTTTCACATAGAGGTTCTGCTAAAGGTATCACTTTTAAAACAGGGTGATCAGCCACGTTTAAAGGAACTTTTTGCACTGGGAAAGATATTGTTTCAATTTCATTTGCTACAATTGTCTGTTCACTTCCATTTCTTAATTTTATTTTAAATTCGTAAGATTTATATGTCAACGTTTTACGTTTGTTTTGTCCAAAGCCGGCTATTGATACAGTATCTTTGCCAACAAATTTGGCATTAATTTTTGATCTAAGTTTAGTAGTGATAAAGGACCTAGAAGCCCCTGTATCAAACAACAATCTTGCTTTCATTGTCGAAATACCTTCAACAGTTGTAACAGCAGTTTGCAATACTGCTTTTTCTCCGTGAGAAAGCAACGAATTATCAACCGAGATATTGGTTTCATCTACGTTGGTATTTAATTCGGAAGTGCTAAGCTGTGTTTCACTTTTTTGTTTGTAATTTTTTATTCCAAATTTTTGAAAACACAAACTTCTGTGATGGCCTTCCGCTTTACAGTGGTAGCATTGTTTCTTTTTCTTGCATTCACGAGCATTGTGACCTTTTCTCAAGCAAGAAAAACAATTCCCTTTCATTTCAATCTTGCGCTCTTTCACTGTTTTAAACTTACTGCACTCATCAGAAAAATGTTGTTCTCTGCAATATGCGCATCGTTTTTTACTTTCAGATGTCAATAATGCGGACGTTGTTGCCTTAAACCTATTTTTGTTCGCAGATTTGTCCTCATTGTTGCCATCTTTAGAATTTTGTTTTTCTCTTTTCTGGGAAGCAAAAGAACGTTCCGACATATCTCTAGCGTGAATTTCGTCCTTCAGTAACTCTCGTAGCTTACTCAAGCTCCATTTTTCAGATCCGTTGCGCCTATGCAACTCCATTCTGACAAACTTTGGCAATTTTGAAAGCAATATCGGCGTGAAAACCTGACCAAATGTGTTCTCTGGCAATCCCAGAGCAACTAAACTGCGAATGTGTTTTTCGCATTCATCGCAAACTTTTTGCAATTGCGAAACTTCATGATTTGCTACTTGGAGATTTAACATTGCTTCAAAATGCGCGAAAATTGCTATTTGTGGATCTGCATACCGTTCTTTCAAAATGTCTATAACTACTTCGTAATTCGCTCCTGTAACTCTGTAACCATCAATTACACGTAATACTTCGTTATCTAATAGACCACGCAAATATTGAAATTTTTCAACTGGCATTAAATTATTGTTACAATGTATTGTTGACTCATAGCTGTCCCAAAAACTTTGCCATTCAATCGCGTCGCCATTAAATTTCTGCATATTCAGTTTCGGTAATTTCACAGCTGAAAATTCAGCTGTCTCCGATATCACTGATTTCAAATCGCACATATTTTCAGTATCTTTTTGCGTCTCCCACTGTGTTATTTTTAGCTTCAAATAATTTATTTTATCGAAAATAATTTCATCGAAATCTTCGGACTTTTGGATTTCGCCTTCTATATCTTCTGGCTCCGCCTTCATTAATATTTCTTCATTCAATTCTTTTAATCGTTCACGATATTCTTCTAGTTTTTTCAGACATATTTTCAGTTTTAAAATGCTATTCTCTGTAACATTTTTACAATCAGAACATGTTTCTGATTTTGCAATCTCTTTGTTTGCATTTAGTTGAACAGCATTTCTCTGTTGTTTTCGAACCAAAATTTGTTTTTCGGACATTTTCCGAAAACTTTCAACGTTTTCAAACAACAGATTTATTGAAACAAAATTCACACTTACCTTTTATACCACAATAAAATAACACTTTAACGAATAACGCCAAATATAAAATTTTCTTATTTGACCACAACAACGGTCGACATACTAAATTGGTGCTAATTCATTAAATACACGACTGAATCCGGCCAGTCCGAAGGACCATGTGATAAATTTGTTGACTTTATTTGTTGTATACAACAATAATTTTATTTTACTATATTTCGTCAAAACGAAAACTCACACTAACTATTTTAGTATATTTTCATATCGGTATTTTTAGTTCCGATTCAGAATTCAATTTTCTGACAACCCTGTTGTTGTTGAGTTTTATTTTTATTAACTGCTGCTGAAGTTATATTGTGTCGCTTAATTACCTGATTTATCCTATGTCGTTCTTTTTGTATTACATCGTGTGCTTGCGGTATATGGTCTAATATTTGGTTGTGTAACCATGTTGGGTGTGGTGGATCCGGAATTTCCTCCGCTGTCCACGTCGTATTAATTGGATAAAGTTCTTCATATTCAGTCGTAGCACCTTTTATTGTTAATTTTGATGTTTCTGAAAATTGGTTTAATGTGTCTTGATCTAATTCTACCTGGATTTGGTCCAGGTGGTTTTTAATATCCATTCTACACGCGTTTGTTAAATTCCAGTCAGTAGTAAATTGCTGATTCAATTTATCAAAATGATCGCGTGTATCCCAATATTGATGGTTATCGTACGCTTTTTCTTTTATCAACTCAAAGTATTGATTTGCGCGTTCATCCTTATTTGCTTTGTAACGTTGGTATAGTACCAATCGTGACAACGGAAGGAAATATTCTTTCGGTGCATTTGATGTTCTTGCTCTTCTCCATGGCATTGTTACCATTAGAAATTCTCGTAATGAATTAGCATACCACCGCATTAGGGTGTCGTATAGCATGGTTGTTAAATCATTCCCATTTGTCCGTACTAGATACGATATAAATAATCGTTCCGCATAGTTTAAGTATGTTAATAACTCTGGGAATGATAAGTCAAAGTATAACCTGTGTCGCAATGCGTTTAAGAATGCAAAGTTGCAGTCTGTTGCGATTTTATTGAGATCTTCCTCGGTATAATCTGTTTCGGGTGATGCCGACTGATCATTTATTGCAAAATAGTATACATGTAGCCGGTATTGGTATTGTATTGGTGTATAATCCAGCATTTGTGTTGGATCGAATACCGGAAAATCTGGAAATACTAACCGGTGTTTTTCTTGTGATTGGTCTTTTTGCGATGTTTCTGCTTGCTCATATTCTTGTTCTTGATATTGCATTGCTAACTGATAATCTGCTTGTTGTTGCGATTCTGTCAATTGTTGATAATCTGTTGGTTGTTGTTGTTGTCGAATTTTCCGCTGTTTTTGTGGTTGCCTCGGCGGTGAAAACGAGCGTTGTCGCTTTGGATACGGTTTTTGTATAGGTTGTGGTGGTTGTACATCTTCATGTACAACTTGAATTTCTGGTCCGGCTGTAGCCGGTGTCGATATTGTAGGCGTTTCTTGAGTTATCTGTAGTCGTAACGCCTCTAATTGTTTCCGTAATTCTCGGTTTTCTGATAATAATTCCAAAACTTCTTTATGGTCTCTATCGGCGGTTTGCCGTAATGTTTCTAGTGACTGTTTAATTGCATTATTCTCCTCTGTAAGACGTTTAGTGTCGTCTTGTCGGGCTTTCCGTTCCCTTAAGGTGTTTATTTTCTCCATTGCAATTGTATGAGTAGTTATTTGTTGATCTTCTTGTAGTAGTTGTATTTGCTGTGTCTTTTGTTCACATGCTATCATTGACGTATCTGATAACGCGATGTAATATTCTACTTTATTACCTAACCATTGAATATTTTGTTGGTGACGTTGGCGTTTTGGAATTTGATTTTCCAAACTTTCTACTAATAACCGTACTTTGTTATAGTTGGTTTCAATACTTGGGTATAAAAACCCACCTGGTGGATACAACTCACGCACTGCCGCTTTTAAAGTTTGTATTATTAGTTCATCGCCTTTAGTTTGTGTTTCGGTTTCTTGCATTATTGCTTTAATGTTTTGTTCTAGCGTTGTCATTACTTGCGGTGGTGGGGTTTGTACAGCCGTTGGTGGTGTTGGTTGCGGTTGCGGACGCATTTCTATAGGTTTCATAATGTATTTATCTAATACATGCGGTAACCGTTCTTCTTGTTGATGGTGAGTTGTAATAGTACTTACCGGTTGGTTTTGTTGCGATGGTATTGCTTGTTGCGGTTGCTGTGCATCGACATCCATATTTTCTTCTACTTTTTGCAAAATGTTTTCCACTTGTGTGTGGATGAAATCTGATTTTATATCTGGATCTATTGTGTGTTGTATCACTTCAGGTTCTTCTGTAGTTATTGGTGTAGTACGTTCGGATAAGGTATTATAAACCTAATCATTGCCACCGCAATATCATGTAACATTACATCGCATGCTGCATATTTCAAAAATTTGAGCAGTTCCGGATCTTCTTCATCTGAGGTATTTATACCTTTGCGTCGTCGTAGCAAATAACCCAGCCATTTAGATCCATAAGGCGTATCGCCTTTATCTAAATTGAAATAGTTGATTAATTCCGTATGCAATTTTTGACTTTGAAACATCATGCCATGTATTGGCTGTAAGTCGATATTTGTTCTATCTCTTGGAAATGACTGGTCAGTTGTTTGCTCCTGTGCCAAATGATGCTTCCCACATTTTTCTGTCACTGTTTTTCGCCCACCATAGTTTAATGTATTTCGATGAATTCAAAAAGTCATACAGTTTTGATGGGAGTTTTTCCCCAAATGATTGTACGTCAAATAAAAATACTGCACCTTCGGTAGTACCGATTTGTATTGTGCGGGTGCGTACTCTATGATTTGAATCAATCATTCCTTGTAACCATTTTTCAGTTGTGTACGTTTGAAAACCGGGTGGAAATATGTCCGCCTCGTTTGGATGTTTGTTATTTGTTTTATCTGTTTCCCATGCTAATAATCTTTTGTTATATTCTGCATTTTGTGTTGGGATTAATAATACCCCTTCAATATCGACTGAAATTATGTTTGTGCGCGAGGCATCTATAATGTTAAGTGCTACATCTAATTGTTCATAATTGGATATTATGGCAATGTATCTTGGTTTTCCCCATTCCCTACCCACAGGAGAATCTGGAACCCAGAATTGAAGGGAATGGCAGGGATGAAGGGGATCAAATGCTTGGCTTTCCGGTGGTAAATCCAAAAATAACGGTGTTGTAGATGTTGACGCTGTTGCCATAACAGGATCGAAGAAAATAATAAACGTTTTTACTTACAGTTCGAATCGACGTAATGTCCCTTGCTTTTCCGTTTTTGTATTACCCCGAACGTTTTCTGTTGTTGAAGCAGGATAATTCCACCGTCGTAGTTGTTGAACACTGTTGAATTGTTTTTAACAAGTAAGAATATTTCGAAACAAGTGTTGTCATTTTTGAAAATAAACCAATTAAAGTTATTGAAATTAATAATATTTGACGATGATATCACGGAATTAATATTCCTTGTGTAGAACAATATATTTTTAAGTATTTTCAATACTTTTAATATATACGTTATACGTATAATATTCATTTGCTAAAACAATTTACACATACATACATGTATGTAAATATATGTTCAATGTTGATTATAGGCTGCATTACAGGTATTACAATACCAGATTGCTTGTGACGGTTCTTCCGTTAAATTCACACATTTAAAATGGAACCATTCTAGACAAAGATCGCATTGGATCCAATCAATTTCTAGCCCACTTTCTATATCTGTTGAAAATTTCCCTTTACAAACGGCGCAATTTGCGTCGTCGTTTTCCGAGGAATTTACTCTCGGTCTTAATTTATTTTCATAGTTTAGATAATCTTCGGCTGATCCGCCGAAGTGTTTAACTAAACTTTTATTATACCAATGATCTTCTCGCGTTGATGCGCCTAAGTATTGCAATTTTAAATTCGGGTCATCAACGGCTTTTACACGGTATAGCCGTTCAAATTCCGGGTGGAATTTGTTAGAAACCCGTTTCGAAGCCAATTTTTCACGTTTCTTCATTATGACAATATCGCCTACCGAAAATTGTCGGTTAGAAATGCGTTTGTCATAATGTGATTCATATTTTGTTTGTGCTAGTTTTATTTGTTTTGAAGTTTCTGTCCATGCGTCCGATAGTTTCTGGCATAACTGCTGTACATAAGAATCAGTTGTATATCCCTCTGTGATAGACATTAGAGGGTTTTCACCTGGTAAGTCCGGATCCCGTCCGTGCATTAAGAAAAACGGGTTTTGTCCGGTGGATGAATGCACGGTAGTTCTGTAAGCGAATAGAGCGGGTGTTAAATACTCATCCCATTTATTCGGTTCTAATTCTATTAACGGTTTTAATAACCGTATTAATGTTTGATTCCATCTTTCTACCAAGCCATTGGCTTGGTGATGGTAAGGTGTACTATATGTTAATCGGACGCCTAATTGTTTCATTTCTGTTTTGTACAATTCTGAAATAAATGCCGGACCTTGGTCCGACAGAATTACACGTGGTACCCCATGTGCGGGGACAATATGTTCAAGTATTAATTTTACAATTGTTTGTGCCGTCTGGTCTTTTGTTGCAAAGGCCTCAGGCCATTTTGTAAAGTAGTCCATGAAACAGACGATGTATTTGTTTCCATCGTCTGATTCATGTAACGGTCCTATGACGTCTACGCCTAACATGTGAAAAGGCGAGACGGCTTTAATTGGTTCTAATTCGTTTCTACGATTTGGTCCTGTTTTAAAACGTGCACACGGCACACATTTTTCAATAAATTGTTGTATGTCTTGCGACATATTCGGCCAATAAAATTTTCGGGATAATTTTTCCAGCACACGGTCAAAAGACATGTGTGCCCCGTATTTTGAGCAATGTGCTTGTTCAATTAAAGTTTTTCGAAAGATTATTGGCACTGCTAATTGAAAATCCAATTTTTCCGATTTAATAGGTTTTAATTTTCGTTTTGTGTGATACAATATATTATTGTATAACACAAAACGTGTTTCATTTTTATATACCCAATCTTCTAATTCAGAAGATAAATTATTGGGTATTGCACCGAGTTCTAGCAAATTTATCAATGGTCCGAATTTTTCATCGTTAGTTTGAGCAATTTTTAATTGCTCTGGATCCCATGGTGATTCTATATCAAAGTAAGAATCACAGTTGCTTTCTAGTTCTTTTTCTGTGTTTTCAGTGTTGGGGGGGTTTTGTTTGTTTGTTTCAGTTATTTGAAGTACAATGGGTAATTGTACTTCCAATTCTTGTTTTATGTTTTTGTCGTGTATTAGTAATTGAGTGTCGTGTTCAGGTGTTGTTGTCATATCCGTTGCGTCTGTTTATAACTCGCCGTTTAATATTGGCGGTCGTGATAGTGCGTCTGCATTTTGATGTTTCCTTCCTGGTTTATAAATAACCATGATGTCGAATTCCTGCAGTATTAATGCAAAACGCAATAATCGAGGTGTTAATGCCTCGGCAGGTCTAATTTTGTTTAGTATTTGTGTTAAAGGTGCATGATCGGTTATAACTGTTGTAAATGCACCTAACAGATAGGGTCTAAATTTTGTGAATGCTGTAACTATTGCTAAGCATTCTTTTTCAGTTATAGCATATCGTCTTTCTTCAGGTGTAAACCTGCGGCTTCCATAATGTATGGGGTGTTCCATCCCATCTTCTGTGATTCGGGAAAGCAGGAATCCCATTCCATTATTGCTTGCGTCCGTGTTCAATATAAAAGGTTTGTTATGGTTGGGATATGCTAATACGGGATATTCAATCAGTTTTTGTTTCAGTTGTTCAAATGCTGTTGTGCATTCTTCAGTCCATCTATTTTCGATGGACTTACCTTTTTGGTTTCCTTGTACTAATTCGTACAGAGGATGTGCTATAATACCAGAATTCTGTACGAAATGTCGATAATATCCTGTTAATCCTAAAAAGGATCTTAATTCTATTATATTTTTCGGTATTCGACATTCTTTTATTTTTGTTATTTTTGCGTCGTCCGGGGCAATTCCCCCGTTTGAGACTACGTGTCCTAAAAATTGGACTTTTTGTTTTGCAAATTCACATTTTCTGCCGGTTATTGTTAACCCGGCTTCACGTAGTCTGTCGAATACTCGTTCTAAATCCATGAGATGTTGTGCAAATGATCTAGAGAACACTATAATGTCGTCTATTTAACAGAGACATATCTCCATCAACAATCCAGAGAAGACCATTTGCATCATTCTCTGGAATGTTGCTGGAGCGTTAGTCAGTCCAAAAGGCATTACATTAAATTCATACAAGCCTTCGTGGCATGTGAATGCCGTTTTTTCAATGTCGCGTTCGTCCATCTGGATTTGCCAATATCCAGATTGTAAATCTATTGTTGTAAAGTATTTTGACCCACGGAGGGCGTCGATAGTTTCGTCTATCCGCGGTAGCGGAAAACTGTCTTTTTTAGTTACGTCATTTACTTGGCGGTAATCAATACAAAATCGTAAACCGCCATCTTTCTTTTTTACCAATACGACGGGCGAAGCCCATGGGCTTTTGACGGTTGAATTATGCCGTCTTCTAACATTTTTGTAACACATTCGGTTATTTTTTGGCGGCGTGCATAAGCCGCTCTTCTTCTAGATTTAACATGATTACTGCTTACGTTGTTTCCAAAACATTAGCTGGTCTAAACCGATCGCAACATGAACAACTTAGGGCATACTTACACGTTTTGATTTTAGATTCACACCATACTGCTCAAATGTGATCAAAGCATAAGCTAGATCAAACTAGCAATGGCATCTACATCACTCAAAATTCTACAGGAGCAAAACACATTCGAATTAAATTTACTGAATCTTTTATTGAACATGAAACAATAACGCACATGCTTAAAACGTGTCAGAAAATATTGTACTTTTATTTCAAACAACGTCTTTAAAGATATACGAACATTACAGAACTAAATATGATCTACGCAGTAATTAATCATAACATTACACGTTTCCAACTTTTGTATCTTTAGCTTTAGCAGTAAAAACCTGAAAAAAAGAGTCATATATAATTTTTAGGATAATTGCAAATTGAGGGGGACCCGCCGCGTTTGCTATAATTATGTATTAGAAGCAGCTTTTTACCAGTGAAAAACATTGGCATTTTGTAAATAAATTTTAGGGATGTCAAAAAACCTGGGTTGGGACAGCAAACGCGGCGGGTCCCACGGCGGGGTTATTACTACTCATATTGCGTCAACATTTATAGTAGTATGTGGTTTAAACCAGCTGGCGTCAAGGCTGTCAAGGCCGGTTGGCCAGTTTTGCGCACACCCCAAGCAGTTGAGATAACTGGAGGTGCAGCAGTTGGTTGTTGTGTGGCAATTGGCTGTTGACGTATGCTGACTTGCGCAGATTCAGTTTGCGCTGTTGTATTATTGTTATTACTACGTAAAGGCGTATTTGATAATTGTTGTTGAGCATGTGGTTGGCTAACAACGGCAGTAGTTGGTGCTGCGACAAGCTTGATAAGTGTCTCCGTTGGTGGTGGATGAACACTATGAGCCTGAACTGTGCCGCCATTGTTTGACGGATGCTTTGAAGCTTTGTTAGATGTTCTGGAAACGATGTTGAATGTGAAAAACGTTGTTCGAAATATTTGACGACTGAAAGGTAATCGAGCGCGGTGAATTGACGATATGGATTCTTGATGTATTGTCAATAGTTCTCGGCTGGAGAATCTTCCTCGATTTTGTTTTTGAACCATTTCCATTTCTCGTCGTCGTTTTTGATATTGTGCTCATCAAGCTGTCGATTGAACTTTTTGAACCATTTGTCAAAATCTGTTGAACCATTGTACGGTTTGATCGACAGTGATTCTTTTGTGAAAGCGTGAACGGTAATTGGCGGCATTGGTGTCGGATATGAATTTGGCACATGCACCGCTGCGTTTGTGTTGACATTTGACACGTTAGCCCGCTGTTGCGGTTGGTTAGTATCGTCAACTTCCGAATCGTTGGCGTCATCGCATTCGAAACGTGCATTTTTTGCAACATTGTGACGTGGTGTTGATGTGAGTACCTGTTTGACACCTGTATTACCTGGAGTTATAAAATCAGTTGGAGTAGGTGTTTGTACGTTCACCTGTGCGTTTTCGCTATATGCTAGTCGGTGTTTAACTTGCGTTATGTCTGTAGATAGTTTTTGTAAGTTTTGGTCAGTTACCTGAATTTCATCGTAAAGGCGGTCTTCAATGTTACGACAGGTACCTTGTAGGATTGTACGGCATGGCGAACTGATTGTACGTCTTTTAAGACGTCTTCGCGAATTGTCAAAACTTCGCGTTGTACTGTTTGAACATCGCGCAGTACGTCACGTTTGACAGCCTAAACGTCTTTTAGGACATTTTCCTGAACAGCCTGAACATTATTTTGCGCAGTTTGGACGTTATTTTGTACTGTCTGCAGCTGTGTGCTATTGTTTTGTGCAAATGTCAGTAACTGTTCTAGTACCGAATCAGCAGGCTTTGTCATTACTGATGTTTTTGTTTAATTCTACGTCAGGACCCTTCTCAATAGCAGACTCAGAATTTTGTGCTTGAGGCTTGTCTACAGTGTTCTCTAGCGATGCTACCAATGTGTCATTCATAGTAGTACATGATGACTCTAGAGCCGGATTGTCAAATTTTTGTATGTATGGCTCGTCAAAAATATCCTGGACTGGTTGATGCTCAGTAATTTCACCAATCTCACATTTAGATGCTGTATGACCTAAGACAGAATTGCGTGTATTTCGCTTTTTCGGGCTGTGTAACATCATAGTGAGAGGTTAATTAACAAAAACGGATACTTACCGGATGTTAACTTTAGTTTGTGTTAGTAGTGTCAAAAGGAACAAAACGAACCAAAGTGCGTTCGGGATCAGTGTAATCTGTCCAAAATCAACATTGAAACCAACCGTCGTGGTCACCATGTAAGGTCTACACTGGTCAAAAACGGGAATTCTCGACCGATCCGAAGGGGGTTATGGTCTAGTTTCGGGTTGGTCCTGGAACAGTTTTAACACAAGTTTAGATACTCTTAGGGCTCGTGCGAGTTTATACAACGCCGTTTATCCGGTTTACTAGTAATGCACAAGTAATTAACACAAAATACTGAACACAAGCCCGTTGGTCCCGCTTATAACAAACTGCCAATTTTCCCTAGTTTTGATAATTATAGCTTTTGAACGAGGGCCATACGGCCGAAAAGCATTATATAAGTTAAAAGTTTCGGGAAAATGCAATTACTACGCGAAATATGAGCAAATTCTGTCACACACAGCCTAAGGGACCGCGAACCAAACTACGTACGGGCACAATTACAACAATAACACACAAATTACGAAAATTACAAGTAACCGTTTCCCAGGCCTAAAAATTATTATTCCGACGAATTATTATATTTTACTGTTCCGTCTAGGCAAGAACTGTGTTTTACGCTTTCCGAAATTACCGCTATATATGTCTTACATGCAGGGTGCAACCGGAATTCCGGTTCCGGCATTTTTTCACCTTCCGGTTCCGGTAAATTTTTACCCGATTTAAAAATTCAGGTGTTATAATTTGGCCGTTTTCTTAACTTTGCTAATTTTTAAGAATCTCTTTTGAAAGCCACTTGTACTCCGAATATAAGCCAATGATGGTGGATTTCACTTCAGTCGACGACGAAAATCTAAAATACAACAAATAAAATAAATACCTATGTTCGACCAAGCTTATTTCACAAATAATAGAGCAAAAAATAAGATTAAAATGAAATTTTTGGTGAAATGCATTTTTCGCTTTCCGGTTCCGGTTCCGGTTTCGTAAAATTTTCAAATTCCGGTTCCGGTTCCGGTAAATTGTAATTCCGGTTGCACCCTGCTTACATGTAATGCTAAATTTATCTAAGCACAACTACTAGCTACGCGATCGCAAAAATATCCCAAAACTCATAATTATCCGATAATCATGAAATCAACAGAACATGGCAAATAAGACACAATTGGGGCAGACTTGGCAGAAATAGAGGTGCGAAATGGAATGAGCATCTTGAAGTTAGTAGGAAACTGGGAAGGAACGCCTGAAAACATGAAAATAAGCGTATATAAGATCACAAGAAATATGACGCGTAGGAACTGGCAGGAAAGTTAAAGCACAATGTTTAACAAATGAGCAGACAATATGGCAAGGCTAAAATTTCACCGGTTATTTACAAATCACAATACCAGAAGCGAGACTGAGACGGCTGGAATTCACATGCCAAGGAGACGGGTGTCGAGGGTGGGCACCAGTGTGGCACAGAGTGCACACCGGGGGCCCAACCGACAGCGGGTATGTTCTAGTTTCTGCTCGTTCCTAGAACAGTTTTAACACAATTTTACACACTGTAGGTGGCACAGCCATGTAAATTCTTATAAAATTACCTAAAACTGGTGGATTTGGTACTATCCCCCTAGTTATACTGGGCACCCCTGGGCTTCCTAAGTCTCTTTTCTCTAGTCAGGCCCTAAACGGCGCTTTTATAGTATATTCGTTTATTTTTGGTTTATATCGCGTAAAATGTATTAACTAGTTTTAAAGATGGTGTAATAATATGCAATTCACGTATTTGTAAAAATGTTATGTCATAACCAATTATGCTGGTCAATATGCAAATTATTTTAATATGGGGAGTATTAAAAAGAATTTGGAAATGTAGCTGTATCGAACCTCACCACAGGCTGACATGCAGCGACAGCTGAATCGGGAAACACCAATTGCTGCGCGTAGATCTAGCCGGGTAGCTGCTAGGAACCCGCATTCAGTAACTCCGGTAGTGCGAGAGCAGCGTTCCCCATGCCTGCCTGAGACTTCAAGTGATGTGCAAATTACACCACCGGAGGATAACGATATGGTATCTGTGACCACGGTGGGTGGTGGAGTAAGATCGGCAAAACGACAATTAAGTGAAAAGAGGATGTTTTTCCAGTAACACCATGCCTGTCTCCAGTGGAATCGTTGAGTCACGGGGACGGGACATGCGGTTATGAGATGGTGACGGCAAATGTACATTTACGAAATCCATTTCCGGCGGAGTCAGAATTTGCGCTTTTTAGGACCTGACTGTGCAAGTGTTGGAAATATAATCCCAAAAAGTTTTGCGGGTGATATTGGAATTGGGTGCGATGCTAGAAATTCACAATTTAGACGTGTATGTACAACTTGTGCAATGTTCAGTGTTGACATCCTGGATCTTTGGGTGACGAGATATCTAATAATGGAGATACTCGACGTATGTTTTCCTAGCGCAGCATCGTCCACGGTAAATACAGGATTATCACAGGATATGATGCAGAGTCAAATCCAGAATGCACAAACCCATTATTCAGATTTGACTCAATACCAGATGTCTCAACCGGTGCAAGCGAGTACACAATATAGTGGTGCATTAGCTAATAATGCACCGTTGTGGACGAATACAGTTTGTCGTCCTGGTCCTAGGTATAATATACTAGCAGCAGTGACGAATGCATTAGGTGCGAGACCGAAGACAGTATGGAGTACAGATATTGCTAAAAATTATGGGCAACATGAATCGTATAATCCGGAAGCATCATCGGATTTACCGAGATACTTGACGGATTGGTCATTGTGAGCATCAATGTTGCCAGGTACATTTGCGAATACTTTACGAGATAGGCCGGAACATTCGCTGTACAGATTGAAGAGGTGGTAGCCCAGGTATACCACCTCTGCGTTCAACAGCGATATATGTATGTGGCGTGGATGCGGAGGACAACGAAGTACGTGAATTAACAGAGCGATATATTGACGGGTTGACTGTTATCCAACATGAAAAATTTACAAATTGGTTACAGAAATCGGGAAATATACAACCGGAAAGGGCGGAATCACGGCAGAGTACGCGCCCTGCCACGCGAATACAGTCCGCTCCTAGGATTGGGTATAATCCACAACCTAGAGAGATGGTCTCATCTAATGTGGTTCGGAATTTATAGGAAGAAGGAAATTGGGTTCGTGGTCGGGCTACAAAAGAAAATCCCTGATACCCCACTGGTGGAGGATGCAATTGTGGAAATACCTAACAATAGATTACGTAATATGCACGGAAACACAGTTGCTTATTAAGATGCCAAGTAAGTTTACCGTGCCGACGTATGATGGTAAAATTGATTTTGGTGTATATATCCGTAAGTTTGAGCGCATAATGCAAATTCCAAGGTTACGGATATAGAATCAAAGTCTTTAAAGCTAACTTGTGCGGAGCTGCGGATAAGTTTCTCGAAATATTAGAGGAGAAGTATGGGAGCACCTCCCAGGCATACTGAGTTAAAAGCGGTGCGAATGTTAACTTTTGCGGATAAAGAAAAAGGAGTTATACAGGTGCAGGAAATAGAAAAGGTTCTGGTGAATAATGACAATTTGAATGTTGAAAAGACATTTGCTGGAGAACAAGACGTTAAACAAGCGGAGCAATCGCTGTCTGATGAACCTGTTAAGTTACTTGCAAATTTCTGCCGCGTAGCTACCTCGATAAATCCGTTACCGAATACTACGGCGATGGCGCATTGCGAATTGCTTAATAAATTTAAGGAGGAGCCAGAAATATTATATAGTGGAACCAAATTTGAAGTCTGAAACATTCGCAGATGCATTGTTAATACTGTAACGCGGTTCTACGCGCAAGTGAACTCATCGAATTTGATCCAAGAAGGTTCGCACTGCGACACAGATAACGTCCTGGTCCAACGTAAACGGCGTATCAGTAATAACGTTTCCGAGAAACTATAAGCTTGGTCACAGACTCGTTAGCAACCTACAGATGCTAGAGACGCAGTAACCAAAAATGTATATTTTTAGCAAAACTTTTATATTCCGTAAAATACCCAGAGTGTACCCATACATTCTGCACATTTGCTTAAAAATCCTTTTCGCGTGAAAATTGTAACCTTCCGTTATACATATTGCAAATGTTAAGATTACATTTTCAACCATTGTCTTTAACCAAAATCAGAACGATTTAACATATGAAGCACGATTAGGAAACACATCTGAACTCTTATAATGAGTTGAAATGTTAAAAATATAAATTTATGATTTTGAACTTCATATCGTTACATTTCCTCCCTCTTTTAGAAGCACAGACTAATTGTGCTAATAAGTAAAATTTAATAAAGCTAGATAACTAAACTTTAGCAAAGTGTTACTTATATGTATAATAAATCGGCTCACTAGTAAACCCCATATATAATGCTCTTTAGCCATATGTTGTACGGTTGTATGTTAGGTTGTTTGTTGTTTGTTTGCTCCCGTCTTATTGTTTGCTAATTTAAGCGACTGGAATTCGTGTGGTTTGCTAACTGTGCGAATGCCACCTGCAAATCAGACAGGATGTTTCGAGTATATCAAATCTTTCATTCTGGTGTTGGATTATTGATTCCAGAACTTCTACGACACGTGATGTTTGTTGTGTGATTAATTGATTGTTTAATGTTTCGCGGGTGGTCGAAATTTCTTGGCATACTTGGTCTTCAAGCCGCACTAGTTGAAGGCGCGTCTGTGTCAACAGTTTGTTCGTTTGTTCGGTTAACTCTATGCTTGTGTTTCTTGCTATCCCATTGTCCGTGCTGGTAGCTGTGTCAGCATATCCGATGTCTCGTACTGGTTCGACGGGTAGGTTCTCCTCGAACTTAATGCTGGGTTCTGGAATGGATATCATTGCGGCAACGCTGGTAGACGGTGTCGGTTGGTAATACTGCTCCCCGTTGGTGGTTATATTAGCCATAAATAGCTGCCAAGTATTTAGATTTGCTTGTGTTATGTCACGATAGTTCATAAGTATTTGAATTATGTTTGTGCGTGGCGTGACTGCTAAGAAATGTATTATCTCGGTCAGTTTATTGCCAAAAGCTAAAAGTTTGCGATCATAATCCAATATGATACACCCAAGACGACGTTGAAAATCAATTCCCAGTATACAACCATATGGACATGATTCTCCGTCTACTATCGTGAATACATGAGTAATGGGTGTTTTCCCGACGAATATTCTTAAGATTGCTGTTCCTTTGAAGTTTAATGACTCTCCCATCAGAGATTTTGCAGGAATGGTAGGTAAATGAGCTTCAGGAATCCCAAGTGATTTAAATAATGTTTGCGAAATTAACGTGTGACTTGACCCTGTATCGAACTAACATGTTATTTTCCTTTGAGCCACTTCAGCTGGAATAAGAAAATTACACGTTTTTGTACCACAAATTGATTTTGGTTCCCAAGTTGGTGTGTCTTTTTCGGAAATCTCCATAATAGCCCAAGAAGGGATCCTTGTTGTTTATGTATTCAAAGTTTGTTCATTTGGTTTTAGTACATATGGTAATTCCGGCACTTCTGGTGGTGAATTTCTTTTAGATACGGGCCAAAATCTTTTTATAGTTCGGTTTTTAAATATGGTTTTTCGTGGTTTGCATTTTTGAAACTGTTTTTTTCTATAGCTTACATATAGGAACCCAATAACTGCTAACATAAGGCCTATAATTACTATGAGATTGATAATAATTTGTATTCGTCCCCACAGCAAGCCATTGACTAAACTTATAGTGTCGGTAGTAACACTATGAAATATTTTGCCAACTGTATTACCATAACTTTTAACAACTGTAGCTATACCGTCTCCGGTTTCTTTCATCACATTATAGACGACTGATGGATCGTAAGACATTCCGGCGGTGTAATTAACAAGTCTGTCTAATTGTGTTTGTGTGTTGCTGTAACGTTGTTTTTCGGTTAAAAGTTGGTAGATATAAGGTCGGTAGTTTGAAGTGTGTTTTGGTACAATTGAGCTGGTGTTAAAAGAGAAAAACTGAAATTTTGAAGTCCAGATCAGATTCACTGGCACTTCTGATACATGAGTTTCCTGCCCTATGGAATGCCAATGGTTTTAAGTTGATAAAAAGTATGCAGTGGTGTATTGCACGGTATCATCTTCGATTTTGCTAATAAGTCTTTAGTACCTAGCAGAACAAAAAGATATAATACGTGGAACTCTATGTCGTGACATCCACTCATTCGCACCAACATAACCACCGTAGTTGGTGCTGTGATACTGTTCAAGCAGTGATGGACGATTCAAGCAATAATATGCAAAATTTTGCGGAACAACGACTTGCAATTCGGCAAAGCACGGACATCAGTGACCATCTTTAGCATAGGACTCTCTAAAATGGCCTTAATCTTTCCAGGATCTGGCGCTATACCGTTCACAGATATATTGCAAACCTGTTCGCGGCATTAGTGTAGTTTCGTATATCGTTTCTTCTGATGCTAATAGGTCTACGGTTGCCGCATCGGTATCCCATCCGGCTTCCGTATTTTTCGATGTGTATACATCGGTATGCGTCCTGGTATGAGCAATAACATGTGTGCGATTTTTTAATTTCAGAAAGTAATAAAAATGTTATTTAACTATATTCGTCGCACTGTGGTAATTTGTGCTTCCACCCGAAATCTTTCTCTGTGTTCATACCTACCATCTGAATTTAACAACGTGGTTGTCATTGGAGCTGGATTAATGGGAAGTGGTATTGCACAAGTAAATAATATGTTATCATTCTCTGCGAAACAAACATTGACATATAGCATTATGTATGTCGTAGGATAAACTGCGAGTGACCTTATAGACCAATCAGATGATTATTTGAACAGATGCTATACCGTTAACCAATCAGCGATCGTTTTACATCATTGTTGTTTCGCTACATCTCAAAATCGCTATTTTGCCTTTTCCAAACTACTGTTCGCTCAGAATAGCAGATTGGCGTAGGCCAATTAGTCAATGGTACAAATGGCAGATTGGCCTACAATATATATGTATTTTCACGCCGCAAGTCGTTTTGTTTTAAATATGAGCCATCAGTAATCGACCGAATATTAATTTTACCGCATACCGGAATCAGAGCCGGATAAACAATTTGGTACCGGAACCGGTGTCGGATGTTAACCGGATGTAGGGTATGAAGATCTTTTTGGGGCATATGTGTAACAAATGAACCGAATCAAGATACGATCGGTATTCTAGAGAACGACTTTTAAGTTAGTAATTATCAAAGCAAACGCAAACTCTAATCACAATTGTGTAAACAAATGTTTAATCTTTCCTATGCCGAAAAATATTTTAGATCACGCAACACTAAATAACTACGACTTACCGAACCCAGAAACCAAACATAGACCATCAAACTTTCGGCTCACGCTCGACGGGCAAAACACTAATGAAATACACTCTGGGAATACTTCGTAGTTCAGTACATCGTTTAAAACGCCAAAACATCGCTAATCGACACACCAAAATACTTGTAATTAACATCGGTACGAACCAACACCTCGTTAAACTCGATAAATTACACAACTAAATATTAAATATGATATGGAACTTAGGGGCTCATTACGGAAAAAATTCGTGTATGCACGCTATGCCACTTCAATCGAAAAAAATTAAACCCACAGACTCCCTGGTGTGGCACAAAAAATCCTCACAATCGACATTGCAACATATCGCATTCGAATTTTCACAACATTGTACAGATATCGGACTGTAAACGTCCACCAGAAATTAAACTTTAAATTTAAACAAAAACGCAAGTATTTCATGTTTTCACTTGAGCGATCAATTCTTAGAACTTCACAAAGCCCACTGTTTACCTTTCTGAAAGACTTTTGAGGGTCTTTTAATTCTGATGATTAGTGTTTTCTAAATTTGTCCAAAAATGGTCGCTCGTCCGTATTTCAAATTAAAAATTTATTCCGTTCAAAATAAATACCTAAGCGTCTCCAATCGCAAGCCGTAAGGAGATTTTAAATTTACATCATGAAATCATAATCCACAACTAATTTATAAATGTATCTCCCACTTCCAATATTAAAGTATCAAGGCTAAACAACCCGCTAAAACATAATTCTTGTAAAGAAGCGCCGCCGAACCCGTACTTACCACAATAATATAAGTACGTACCTCAACCAATTTTTTAACAGTAACTGCATTTACGTACAATAGTTAACAGGCAAACTGAAAACACGGGGGAGGGGTTTTCAGAAAACTATATTTTCTAAAAAGGGGTACTCTAAAGTGCTACAAAGTTACAATTGGCACAAGCCATTTAGTCGAAATTAAACTATAAAGGTCCATCTAAGGCCACATTTACCAAACCCAACACCGCTGCATGCTGAGTAGTAAAGCTCTTCATCACCGCATTCCAGATCGCAAATACCTGTCAGCACATACTGTTACGTACACAACATATTATGTACACACAAATATAATGCCGATGCCGATAGTTACGAAAAGTGTCGATTATTATCGATGCCGATGCCGGATATTCGGCACATCCCTACTTCATATGGGCGAAATACGAAAATATATGTGGTGTGTATGAAATGTCCTTGAATTAAGCGCAAATGGGAATATGCATCGTGGTAATAATAGATTTACATAATCATTTTAATATTGTATTATGCCAATTACCAAGGAACTGATTGACTTATATACTTTTATATATACTTTGTTATACATGTAATTTAAATGTTTGCAAATGCCCGTGTACATTCACAACCATTATTGGGTTACAATAGCGCTGAAAAACCTGATAAGGATTACCAGTACTATATTAGGGACGTAACAGTATATCTCAGCATATTGCGGTGGGAAATAATTCCACGTTTAACTAACAGAAACAGTAATAAACAAAAATTTCGGTTGTAGAATATACCCTCATTTTCCGTCAGCAAGGAAACTCATGTTCTATAAAACGTACGCATGAATATAACGTGAACTGGGGTTGTATAAACCGTTTGTATTAACCAAGGTCCTTAGTTGCAGCCTTGAGTAACTGACGACGTAGCTTTGAGCTGGCTTGTTATTTTACGATCTGTGCTGTTATTTCATAATAAACGCCCCTGGATTTTGAGACTATACTTCCTTGTGCCACGTGTGTCATCCACAATATAAGTGGCTACAGGCTCATAGTAAGGGTAGATGCGGATCTAATATACTCAAGCTGGTGCGTAGCCGATAATTTCCTTACATTTGGCACACTGAGTAGGATTTATATTACAGGCTACTAAGCTTACCTGGTGTTTATGGGTTCTTTGTGAAATATTTGCCTGAATCAAAATCGTTTGCAGTTGCTAATTATGAGTCCGGTCTAAAGCTATGTGATTAGTCGGATTTTGCAACACGATGCTGATTCTGGAGTAGTGCGGTTGGCAGTTCGATCTTTAGCGGCAACGTTGTATGCTGCGAGCGCAAAACTAGTACTTTAATGGGGAGAAGTCCGAACTCCTAATGAGTTCAGCTTGTCGTCCTCAGGCTTTAAAGCGTGATAACATTTCGAGGGGTGAACGGATTAGGTTTCAGCATTGAATGTTGTAAATATACTTCTTGCGCCCAGAGAAGGATCATCGTAAAATATATCAGCAGATGCAAAGGTTGTAATCTTTGGTGTTATATAGTTTATTCTTTTTGTTCTTCTCCTCCGGTAAAGTCCAGGTGAAGCTCATCCCACCCCTGGAAGAATTTTTCCCTGTAGAAAATTATCAACCTTACTTGTAAGTTATTGGAAACCTTTTAGCAGACATTGATATAAATTTAAACTTCTTCAGGTGTATCCTCAGACCGATATATCTGTAGTTGGTATCTTTTGTATTAACTTCTAGTAATTTTCGAATAGGTTGCGGCGCAATCTGGTTACAACGTTACAATGGTCGACGTTGCAAACGATGTGTTGAGCAAGTCTATGAAAACGATTGACAATAATTTACGAAAGGTGGCGAAAAAGTTACACAAAGAAAATCAAACTGTTAAGTGCAACCTGTAATGAAGACCATTTTTATTACGTGTCACTTTACAGGCGTATAGGTAGCTATTACGCTTTAATCGTATGATTTCTACTTGGTAGCTGCTGTCTTTACAGGACGTGTTATTTATTGTCAATCGAAGTGACATTTAAAAATGGAGAAATTCGGCCTGTAATTACGTTTTGTGCGACTTTTGTAAAAGTATTTATTGACAAATTTGCAGTTGTCAGTGTTGTTTTTGAGGAAAAGTTTATGATTATGGATCAATTTGTTTTGAATCAAATTGCAGTTTTCGCCGACGCTATTGTATCAATACAACCTAATATCATTGTGCTACCGGATATCCAATCTGGTTCAGTATCCAGCAAACACTAATATCCGTATCCCGTTCCGATATCCGGTATAAACCAAACAAATATATGCCGGAATATTTAAGGGTTTTCCAAAGTTCGTAATAGATTTCTTGAAGTGGAAAACAGATTTTTACAAGTGGCCCTAAAGTTTTAACCTAAGTTTATGTTTTAATATATATATATAATATATATATATAACTATGCAAAACAGAAATCTGTATTGTTTTAGGAACAAGAACAATTTGTAACAAAGGCTCTTCAAAATTTAGCTACCGACATAAACCTAGCAAGCGCGGTGAAAGATGCTAATATTGTAATAGAAGCAGTTGTTGAAGATTTAAAAATTAAACATAAATTGCTTGAAGAAGTGGAAGCTTCTGCACCCAGGTAAAGGATTTTGAAAGTTTATTTACAGTTTTAGACACTGTGAGTTTACAGCTTGTTGAACCAAACTCTGTGTTTGATATGGTATAATAAAAAGACTGAAAGTAAACAAGTTTGGGTGTATGAAATAATTTATTACTGCGGTCAGGCTTGTTGCTATCTTAATAGCGGTATTTAGCTTCTATGAATCACGGCAAGAGTGCTTATTTCTAATTAGCTCCAGGGTGCGAGCGGATATTTATTTACCGGAGCCCACAACTGAAATTTTTACTGGAACGGAATTTCAACCGGATATAACATCGAAATTTGCGTATTTGTATCGCTCTAAAGCAGGATGTAACCGGAATTCCGGAATTCCGGTTTCGGATGGAAAATCGAGTATTTTTTACATATGGTTCCGGTAATAAATTTTATATATTTTTTCATCGGAATTCTCCGGTCTTTTCGGTATTGAAAATTTTATAAAGATTATAACAAGTGTCTCGTGTTCTGGTTTTTTCAGCACTACTGTAATAGCTACGAACACATCATCCATGAAACTTAACGACATAGCATCAGTGTTAATGAAAAAAGATCGGTTTGGAGGAACACATTTTTTCAATCCCGTACCCGTTATGAAGTTAGTTGAGGTATGTGCGCGCAATTTTTTGTTGTCTAATCTATAAATAAAATGTGTGCTGAATGCTATGTAACTTTACATCAAAGGCAAAAATTTTATGCTATTGTATTGCAATATCTATATATTTACACTTTTCAGATAATTCGAGGCCCAGATACAAGTGAAAAAACTTTACAACTGCTCACAGATTTTGGTAAAAGCCTCGGCAAAACGACCGTGACTTGTAAAGTATGTTCAGGATATCGTTGGTTTATCAAAAAATAACTGAAATTTCAAAGTTAAGCATTGCTGCAGTGTGAATGGTGGCAATGAAGTTATGTAATTGGCGTGTAAAAATGGCTGGAGCTTAATAAGTATTTTTAAATTTTATGGAAGTTAAAGGCACTAAACAGGACAGCGCACATGGGCGTGGCGCATCAGTGGCCTTTCGTATTTTGTACTCCAGTCGAAAGAGGATTTTATCGAAACCCAAGCCATGTCTGTCTTCCAGAATGAATTACACATGTGGATTCGTTATCTTTTGTGGGGAGAGGCTTTTAGCTTGTTATAAAAAGTTTCAAGGCGTACATTAAATAGCTATGCGATGCCTTCCCACACTCGGAAAAGTGGGAACATGAACTTGGGGAAACCAGAAGTGGAGGACTTGGTTGTCCTGCCCCCACCAGTGAGAACCGAGTACATATTTTAGAAACATCGGTTATGTGATTACTAATAAGAAAGTAATGTTAATCGTTTTTATCCACTTTTGTAATTAATTTATGTGTTGTTTTGTGGGTTTCGTGTGGCTGATTTCGCAAGAGTAGTTTTAGTAAATACTGTCAGAATTATTCGCTGGTCCAACAGGAACCGAATAAAGTAATACAATTATATTACATTTTTCTCAAAGGCGGAGCGTATGCCTAACGCCCGCTGACCGATATTAAATAGGTTTGCTGCTGAACAATCATATTTTGTTTCGTCGAAACAGTTTTTACATAATATACAAGAACCTAACGATGATTACAAGTTTGTGGTTTTCCAAGTCTTTGCATGTAAACAGATTTTTTTAGTTCTTCAAGACAGTGTCTAATATTTGGCCGTATTGGCCGCGACAATTTGATGTTTGGTCCCCGAGCCGAGATCAGGAACTCTAATGTATATATTTTTGTTGATTCCAGGATACTAACGGATTTATTGTAAATCGCCTGCTTGTGCCTTATCAGATGGAAGCCATACGATTGCTTGAACGAGGTAACAAGTAACGGTGAACGGATGCTGTATAAAATTGTATACGAATCCTGTTATTCTAAAATATCAATAAGCTGAGTATTTTTCTTGGTCCCACACACAGCAGTGATCTGCCTCGTCTGATGCTGTTTATATGTGCATTAATGTGCATTTAAGGTTCAAAGTTTGATTTGAAATTCTGATTGCGTGTTTGCTTAAAAAATCCATGTTCTGTTATTTGTTTGCCGAATTCGAGTTAATTTTTGTTATTTAATTGTCGATTTCGATAAACAAGTATAGTAATATCAGTTTGTCCACGGTTTAATCCGATACAATTACGTATAACAGTGGTGCATTAGGTTCCAACTTTAAAGGGCCACAGCATTAACTGCAGTATTTTAGTTTTAAATCCGGTCATACCTTGAGACCTTTTGCCGTTGTCGCGTTCTTTTAGGTTTTGCAATTTGTTAAAGGGGATGCCTCAGCAGAAGATATTGATATCGCAATGAAACTTGGTGCGGGATATCCAATGGGTCCGTTAGAGTTGGCTGACTTTATAGGACTTGATACAGCAAAATTCATTCTTGACGGTATGTTCGTAATGTGAACTGTAACAATTTTCTCAGTCAAATAATGAACAAAACAACTGAAGTTGGATTTCTTTATTTTCGCAAAACTAGGTCGTTTACATACTTCAGATATAAAGTTGTACGACAAATTGCTATTCTGAACAATAGCTAATTGGCCTAGGCTCGTGCTATTTATTTAATAACAGTTTAGCCGTGTTTAAATTGCAAATCTGTTGCTAAATCGTTTTTACAGCTGGAATAAAAAAATTAAGATTTGGTCTTAATAATTTGTCACAAAAATTTCAACACTAACATCTCTTTTTTGTGACAACATATATTTTGCAATGTAAAGGTTTTGCTAATTCGCACGTCAAAACGCATTTATGACTCAAATTGAAATATGTGCGATATACGTTGCATTGCGCAAGGTGTGAATACACGTGGAAATACCGGACTCCTTAGCCCTACAGAAAGTTTGTTGCCAGAATGTTTTGAAATTTTGATATCTCTTAATCCACTGGACAACTTGTTTGTATCTGCTACAAATTAGCTTTGTTTACAATATACCCTAATCTTCTATACAGTGAAGTCATAAATCATTGCTTATTGCCACCGATTTGCCGAATGTTAAACCGTAACCGAGTATCCTACCGCGTTTTGATACGTACCCACGCTTTACGGTAACTTAAATATTGTTGCCTCGCACTTGCGTGGGATCCAAAATTATAAAATGTATCGTGTTATGTTGTATCATCCAGCTTGTACCCATTGACTTATCACTGGCTGTCGCCACGACCGTTATGTTGCAACATTTGAGACACCGATTTAGGTCTTCTCAAAAGATCTTCCACTGGTACATGTGCTCATATATGCTCATGTATTTAAGTAAAATGTAATGCTGTAATTGCTGAACAGTCATTTAGCAAGTGTTTAATGTCGTTCACACCAACTTTACATTGTAACCACGACGCGTCAGGTTTTCATCGGACGCGGTGGAGCTACTGGCCAAGTTTTGAGCAGTGCCCTTCTCATTTCGACTGAGCCACTGCCACTGCACTCCAAGCTTCATAGTGAGTCAGCTTTGGCATGTTGTTATTCTGGTGTACAATACTACCATTGCATCCAACGTTATTGGTAATCGTCCACATTGCTACATGTCGCTAATGGTTTTTCCGCTGGGAATTTATCTCCATCTGGTCTACATTAATTACTGTATTATCTTGTAACCTTGCAACACAGCAGCGAAATATCTCGAAACCGGATTAGCTCAACAGATGAAGCAAATTAAATGGTTAAATTGAAATAATTGTTCAACAAGGCAACTTGAAAAAACTATTTTAAGTTTCTATAACGAAGTTGACCCGCTACTAATTTCCGAAAAGGGGACAGGCCTTTGGTTGCACTCTGATGCTAAATTATTGATGTGTCAATACAAAAATTTTTCCGATGCCGATTCTTTAAGTGTTTGCCGATGCACAGTTTTGCTATTTGATGCTTAAAGAACCGTTATATAATTTAGATATTAAGCGTGAAGACTTACAAGAAATGATTACAATACTGTGACAACTGTTCATATCAGATAAAATGCTTTCAAACACAAAGACAGGAGACATCACAATTTTGTGATTAGATGCACTTCAGTGCGCTGGCAAATAGTGAAATGAAAAGCATCCCGACTCACTTTTAAGTGAGAAAAGTTCCACACAGAATCGGCAGTTGTTTTGGAGGGCCGATGTCGATGCCGATGCCGACAGTCGTAAAAAAATTTCATTATCACGAATGCCGGTTAATATAACTGCCAAATTCCTATGTATATCGCATTTAAACTGCACGTAATTACGCTCATATATTATGACATTTGCTTTCCAAAGTCCCTTCTTGTATTTTATGTATTAACTTTCTAGAGGAAAATGCAAAATACTCTGATGTTTTATTAGTTATTTGCTGTTATTTGTGTCACAAACTGTACATCGCTAGTTTTGTTTTTCAGTATTTCACAAGGCTGAACCAAGTAATCCGTTAATGAAACCGATACCACTTTTGACTAAAATGGTTGCAGATGGCAAACTTGGGCGGAAATCTGGAGAAGGATTTTACAAGTACAAATAGTTACAATATCTGTTTATTTATTATGCAATGGTAATTGCATATTGATTTTGTTGTATTAATTTTGTAATGTTAATACCAGGGTGTAAACATGATAGTAAAAAATAACGGAAACGGAAAACGGATCTTGAGGTATGAAAGTTTAAAGAGGTTTTATTTTTCTGCCAGCACAATAGATGAATGCAAATATTCACCGGGCTTTCTAAATTTATAAACAAAAATAGCGAATGAATCGAAAATTTTAAGATTGTGGATGATTTTCGTAATTCTTTTAGAACAATGGCAGCATATCTCTATTGAAAAATTGCCAGACATATACGTGATTTAGAACTATTTTGGATGTACAAAAAACAGAATGTCCGTTATTTGTATAGTAACGGAAACGGACACCAGTTTTACCGGAAACAGAAACGGAAGTACGCGTACACCATGGTTAATTCTTACTATCCTCTATTGCACATTCCAAAGTTATTTAATTATTACGATACAAATTGGAGAACCTACAATAAAAGATGTTTCTTGAAGTAAGTAGCAACGAATACAAATTATTTTCAGTGTAAAACAATATGAACAAGTTGACTTCTCTTTTAAAAATGTGTGAGAAGAGTGATTATCTTGTCGTCAGGCACCGTACGTAATCATGCGATATCGTACGTGATTTACGCATTTACGATACCATATTGTGACGGACGGCGCCGTACGACAAGTAAGCGCATCTCCAACTGGTCTTTAAAATAGGGTCCTTGTATCGTTTAATGATCATCGTTTGTTGTCTTTCTATTATAGTAAAAACCGAGCTGTCTGACTTAAACTGCAGTAACATTTCTTTATGTTTCGAAATTTAATGTTAGAAAAATATTAACGGAATTATGTAAGTATGTGATACCGGAAGTGATGCAAACTATACGTAAAATATAAAAACGTCTTGAAATTTCAAGAATGACATGAGTCTCTGCCGAAGTTAGGAGCCCCAGCCGGTGCTAAATATTATGAAAAAAAAATTGTGAGGTATGGATCTTATCATTTTATCACCAAAGCATTTTCTTAGGGGGAAAATTGCAAGGTAGGGGGACCTTACCATTTTGTCATAAAAAATTCGGCGATGTTACTTTAAGGGGTGTCCAGGTTAGCGGTGGGTCTATAAAAAGTAAGTTTAGATTCTAGATTACATTTTTTGCTTAGGCTTAGGAACATTCTTGAAACGGTTAGGCTTAGGAATACGCTTAATGTACTGTTACGCCCCTTAACATGGCCAAAAATTCTGACGGGTGGGGGTGCGCCCCCCTCTGCGTCCGATGGTGATAGTTCGGTATGAAAAAATTACAAAATTCATGCAAATCTTAAAAATTTCGAATTCGCTCTTTTAAAAATTTAGACAGTCGAGTTAATTTGCAGGCTTAATTTGTATTGACAAAAATATTACATCTTTGAAAGTTTCATACTTCAATATTTTTTATCTTCGGTTATTTTAATCGCTGTCTGTTTCCATTTCCGTTCGACTACGACTACCCGTTTAAACCGTGCAATAACAAGTACACCAGTATGTGTCATCGCCATGTTAAAAGTACCACACAATATATTGAAGCAGCTTTGACTTTCACGTCAGTACCCACTGTTTTCTGCCATAGAAAAGGCATCAACAAATAGTGCATGATTATAGCTGAAGCGTAACTATTACCAGTTTGCAAACCACAATTATTAATGTTTTGTTGTCATGTTTTGGCTTCAGTACTGGCTTGTGTTGAGGACAAACTACGCATTAACATAAAACGGTTACATAGTTTTTGAGATGGTTTGAAGTCCGCCTCTTTTAAAACAAGTCAAATTTCCGGGGTATAAATTTCACAATGCGAAATAATTGAATAGCGGATCTTGCAGCTTTTTTGTTCATTTTTGGCTAAGCTGTCTCGTAAATAAATGTTTGCTGTAGAATTTTCATGAAAAAACTGAGACTTTATTTTTACCGTTGTCCCCCTGGCAAACGATGCTTCCATTTTTGATCTCCATGTTTTCAAGAAGTGGCTTTATTGGCATGTTTAAAAATATGTACAGTTATGCATATAATTTGTACTGTATTGACCCGAACATGAGGGGGGTAATTAATAAGAGGGGTCCCATTTTGAGTCCGAATCAATAGGAGGCCGTATCCCTAATAAGAGTCCGTAAGCGTATAGAGTCCCTAAACCCTAATTATAAAGTCCATAAATGTTAATTAACCCTAATTGTAGCGCATAAATGACTTCAGGACCAAATAATTTGAGTTCGATATTTTATAGCGTACTTAAATTTTGAAAGTACATTCCTAAGTATAACCTTTTATTATCGCTCCAACTATTGAAACGAGACAAATATACGTTTAATTCATCGGATAATTGCAGTACCGGATATATCAGTAACGAAGGGCGGCGGAGCGTGGGTTCAAAATAAATAACCGTCCGTGACAGAATAACAAAGAGGTACCCTCTAGAGAGGCCAAATAAATATCAGCCTCCCCCTCTTATTCGGGACACTACAGTAATGCAAGTAAACTGTGTATTATGGTATAGCAGTTACGCCGAGGGGCGTCCAGTTTTTTCGAGAGGGACAGCAACAGAACCGCATGCAACGGTAAATACTCCTGTGCCAATATATATCTTTGCTAAGTCGAACGGAACAGCTTCGAACCTATCGAGCCTATGCTTTGCAGGATCGGGCGGAACAGCATGGACAGCTTTGTGGCTATGTTTTCGCTTTTTCGATTATCAGCATTGAGCCTATGTGGTAGGGACAGTAGCGTCGAGCCTGTTTTCGTTGTGTCGGTCAGATCAGCTTCGATCCTATGTTTTCGTTATTTTGTCGGGACAGCCGGGAAAGTTCTGAGCCTAGGCTTAGGGGTTTTAGGCTTAGGCCTGAGTTTAGCAGTGGATTTTACAGTGAAACAAATTTACAATAGTATTTTGAGTAGCTTAATTATTTAGCAAAGGCCAAGCGTACAGTGGCGTATTAGAGTGAATAAATGCCCTCCCGAAATTTCTAAAGAGGCGACAAAACACACATTAAACATGTTGTTAAGATTAACCAATTACATTCGTAAAGGTCAAAAAATTTCTCGCTGGTTCGCACACACGCTAACATGATGGTATATTTCCTCCGCAATTAAACCCTGCCCCGCCTCTCTGACCCTTTCAGGGGTTGCTTGTTAAATAATCATTGTTCTCCTTTAACATAAATAATTCTACTATAAGTGTTTTGGTGGAATTATGCTTCCGCCCGAAAGCCTGACAAAAATTTACGCTCCAATTTCGTGCCAAAACTGTTGAGATTCCACATTTTTATTCTCGTTCGGTCACAGAGCCAGATGGTATCTTTGTTTCATAAGTTATGATTGCTACCAAAGTCGGAGCAGCTATCCCCTATTCCCCCATTTGGGGGTCCATTCCTAAAAGTGCCCCAACCCTAACGGTTTAAACAGAAACCGCCGAAGTTGTAACTGCGTCTGGCTTATTGCTCGATTACACAGCCCCGAAATGGATTGTACATAATCCGAAAAAATGATTCAGAAGATTTAAAAGGATTTCGGGCGCTAATGTTCGTTGACACTTTCCCAGGTTACATCAAACGACAGTGCTTATCTGTTACTGTCCTTTTACAGGAACGTGATCGTTGGCAGCGCTCCCAATCAGTATTTGACAATAACTCGTTAACCAATCGTCTGATTACAAAAAATCTAATACCAGTGGACTTAGCTCCGCATCAAATGATATATATTTTGTTAAACTTTTGGACAAAGAACTTTTTTTGGGTTTTGCTGCAAAGGTTATTGGCGATGTCAAAATCAGTTGGTCCTTTCCTGACTGAATACTATGAATCACGGAGGGTCAAGCAGTTTCTGTCCCTTTTCAGTCTCTCAAAAACTTTTTAGGTCTGCACCTTCCGTTTTGTAAAGTTTTCGCTTGTGGCATTTGGATTTCAACAGTATACAATGTTCAAGGTAAATAAATCTAATAGATCTAGAAGTCGCTGTGTTCTACCGGACCTTCTGACTTATAGTTTGCTGCGCTATCGAGGTTTTGACTCCAAATGCTCGTTTGACATGTATATTCGTAAAACTGACACACAAAAACTTCAATTTTTTATGATCATCGTGCATATGAATTCTCGTCCGCTCCGTTTGCATGCTTTACTTAAAAAATCTCAGGTATCGGTTTTACTTACAATGGTGCTTGGCGAAGTTTTACTTAATTTAAGCATTACAATAAATTCTTAGTTTTACCTTTATTTAATGAAATAGCAAATGACAGCAGTAGTTTTAATTATTTACATTATTTCAGCAAACATTGACTCAATATTTAGGGTACACTTATACTTAATATAAGTTACTGAAACATAACTAAAGTGTTTTTGAGCGAAACGAAAGCGAAGCGTTTTATGTTTTGTTCTCTGAGGTCGAAAGGTGGATGTCCGTCTGTCCGTCTGAAACGAATCTCAGGAACGGCTGAACCGATTTTGATAAACTTTTTTTGTTTGAAAACCAATTATCCTAGGGTGTTAACCTCGCATTACGGTTCCAAAATTTTAAGCCGTTTATTAGCTAAGGCTAATTTGCATAATTAATTAAGCCTAAATTAGAACTTTCTATATTATTTCACTAATTATTACAGTTAGAAGCCATCTAATTTTAGCATTAAAGGATTTTTGGGTGCGAGTAATCTGCATAGACTGTTTACAAACCTCCAAAACCGATACTTGAGCAGTTAGCTAATAGTTAATTTGTATATTAGCATAGTGTATAAGCCTAAATTAGGACTTTTTACAATATTTCACTAATTATTAAGGTTAAAAGCAATATAATTTCAGCACTAAAGAGTTTTTAGGTGCGAGGAATTTGAATAAATTGTTTACAAACATCCAAAACCGATAATTGAATAGTTAGCTAATAGCTAATTTGCATATTAGCGTTATTGACAAGACAAAATTAGAACTTTTTAAATTGTTTCAATAATTATTAGGGTTTACTGAAGGTTTTTGGGTGCGAGGATTCTAAATAGATTGTTTACAAACATCTAAAACCGACAATTGAGCAGTTAGTTAATGAGATAATTTGCATATAAGCATAATTGATAAGCCTAAATTACGCGTTTTTACAATGTTTCACTAATTATTAGGATTACAAGCAATCTAATCAGCAATAATGGGTTTTTTGGGTGCGAGGAATCTGAGTAAATTGCATACAAACCTCCAAAACCGATAAATGAATAGCTAACTAACAACTAATTTGCATATTACCTTAATTGCTTACGTGTGTTTGAGTTTCACTCAATAAATGTCGTCCCACTACAACTGGTAGGTAGAGTGCTTTTACAGAGTAAAGTTTGATCTGTGAGTCGCTGAAGCAAAGTTGGATACCACTTTCATCTCACACAGATTTCCAAAATTTTATAGAATATACAAAACCTGTTCAAAGCTTCTCGCTCGCTTCCATCGCTGGGTTTTTCAACCTAAAATTACAGTGAATCGTTTCACCAGCACCGTTTGCATGCAACACAGTTTGCGCTTTAGCTGCCCACAGCAATAAGTATCCCCATACTCTATGCTTGAAAAGTAAAACCGTAGCCAGACCTGCTTATACAGAAAGTTTTAGTTTGACAGTTGTGCACATATTTTTACAAAATTTTTAAGGCGGTGATGGACCTCGTTTGCCTGCTTTGGGGTGGGTATCAAGTATAACAGCAGCTGTCCTGTTTAAGACAACTCTTTAAAAAATTCGGTAGTATAAAATGGCAACCTAATATACTACAACGTTGAATACGTTTTCTAATCAAACCTATCCAATATATAATGTAGGAAACGCTGAATTTTTATAAAAACCACACTATCAAACTACATCTTTTGCCAACTGCTGGAAGTTTGTTTCGTTTGTTCAGTTTCATACAAATTTCTAACAACTTTTCGGCGACATTCGTGTTCCATTCTGGCATCTCACCAGACCAGGTCGCTCTAATAAAATTATATATCTTGTCAAACTATAAACTGAATAAAGTTTTATATCATTTGTATTCACACAGTGCCTGAGCTTTTACCGAGTACCGACGTTTGCACATAATCTAACCTTCATCCATAGTTTTTGACAAAAATTCCAGAATTGAGTCAGTTTTTCAATTCTTTCAATGCGTATTTATGTTGTCTCGTGCATTCGAGACATGTCATTCGGTATTAGGTTTAGGTTTACTTAGGCTTAGAAACAAGTCTTTGGTTACGGCTTACTTTAATAGTTTATCTCTTAGGTAAAACTTTTTTTAGAACTCAAACCAAAGGTCGGTGGTAGGAAATTATACAACAACTTATTTCCATTATTACTGAATACTTGAGCAGATAATACTTGTGAGTTGATAGAATCATAAATATTTCAGAATTAAATCATTTTTATGTAGTTTCTGGCAGAGATTTTGGCAGGTGAAGCAAAGCTTTCTCATGCTTTATAAACGTTTGGGCCAACGTTTGTTTTGTTGTTCTACGAAGTTGCTTTCGTATGCACAGTCATCGTGGTTTAATTGCGAAAAAGAGATACAAAGTTGCGAAAAATAGCATATATAAACTAACCAAGTTATAATTAAAACCGGGTAATTTTTAATACTAGTAAATGGTAAACATTTTTCTGCCGGAAACCTGATGGATTGAATTAAACGTTAAAATTAGGTTTGAGATGAAATTAAAAGTATTCATGTAAAAAAGGCTTAAACGCAAAACAAAGTATATACTATAACTGCATATGTTTTTCCAACTGGTTTTGTGACATTTTTTACGCCTGAAAAAGATTAAAAAGTTTGTTCAACCCTGATAAACCTCGTAAAGCTTTTAAAAGTAAAACAAAATTGCATGCCAGAAAGTTTTACATTCGTTCATTTTTATGTTGCAGGGATTTTCGACCCTATTTGAGGGGAGGGAGTACACCTAACAGCAGTGAGTAACAAACGTTATGCTCGTCAATTGTTTATTACGCAAGCAATATGACAAGATAATTTGCGTCTAAGTTTACTCAAAAGATCATTATTTCGAATAATAAAAGTGTTATATTGCAATTGTGTTTGTTGTTGTTCTGCACCGGATATTAGTTTGTTAACAGTTGAGTGCCATTTAAGAGCATACAACATGCCAAGTATTGTTTGCAACTCTTTTGTTAGCCGATGAAATAGTTGTCACTTTTATTATGTCAGTTTAGAGATACCAGTCTCACCCAAGTACCAACATTCTTGTCCTGTGTGTGTCTTATTAAGTGCATCTCATGAAAAGATTCGTTATATTTACGTATCTGGCTTTTATGGTTCAAGATTCCTCCGCGTCCTGGGTGTGTTAACCGTTTGTGCACCTATACTTTACACCAGGGTGCAACCTAAGGTTAATAAACCGGAGGCGAAGTTCAACCAATGTTACATGAGCCGCTGCCGAAGGCGAAGTAAAATTACGTCATAAAAATATTAATGGTAAACTTGCAAGTTTTGATAATAAAATTTGCAAAGTGTCAAAAAACCCTTCATAAGCTTCCTCTTTAAAATCAGCGCAATCAATACTTTCAAAATTCCGCCAAGATTAAAAATAAACTGGCTAAACACATAACAGTCGATGAAAAACAGTGGTTTTGCCACCTTCCGGGGCTTATGAGGGGTTTTGTGAAAAATGTGGATTTTGCGCACACCACCGTTGGGTGGTTAGAATCGCTGCATGGTTCAAATTATTAATCACATGGAGAAATGAATCACCGCGTAGGGATGCATGACTCAAACCAGGTGGTACCTGGTGCGCTAAACCTGGTACGCTTATTAGTCACGCTCGTGAGGGTTTTTAAATCGGGTTTTGTCCCCCCCATTGGTTGTTTGGAGCAATTAATCACATGGTGTATTAATAATGACCTGGTGGTAATTAATCACCCTGATGAGTGGGGTCGTTGTTGGTGTTTTACTAGCCCCTCCACGTCACCCCCCTCAGTCATTCACTGGACAGTTGTAATTAAAATATTGGATTTGCCGTCTTGGATCTGTGAAAGACCCTCATGTACGATTTTCGCGTTTCCAAGTAAACACACAATATTTACCATGACACAAATGATTATCCAACAGATCAGCCTCTTCATTGCACAATGAATAAAAAGGTATTGGGTAAAATGAAGAATGAATCAGCTGGAATACCGATTGAAGAATTTGTGGCATTGCGTTGGAAATTGTATAGTATAAACTGTGGTGGAGAAAAGAAAAAAACGAGCTAAAGGTATAAAGAAAGCGGTGTTGAAGAAAGAAATTAAACACCAAAATTAAGTCAATTTTTTATTGTGCAAAAAATACGCATCACCAGATGATCATGATTCGGGCTGATAACAACATAATCAACACAGTGACATTAATAATTCTAGTTTATTGGAATTTCAATGTTGATTCGACATCAACAGAAATTTTTGTTACCATTCAATTAAAACTTGGTCAGCACTCTGGAGAACAAACTTCTCAAGATCGCAGGTTACCAAAACAAGGGCAAACTCTATACTTCTTACAATACAAATCATGCAGTCTATAAGTCTAAGTAACTTACATAATCTCAAACCCCATGATAGAAACAAATGCTTAAACTTTCCTATGCCCCAGAAATATCTTAGATCACGCAAAACAAAAAACTACTTTCAGAATCCAGAAACCAAACACAAAACAATAAAATTACGGCTCCCTTCAAAGGCAAAAGGCTCTTGAAGCTCACTCTATGACCACTAGGTAACTCAGTAGACCATTGAAAACTCCCACATAGCACTAACTGATACTGCAGAATACTTGTAATCAACGTCGTACAAACCTATAAACTTCTTGTCTAACTAGATAAACTACACAACAACGTATTTGTTAAATATTATTTGAAACTTAGGGGCTCCGTGCGGAATGAATTCTCGTATGTACGCTATATTAAACCAATTGTAAGATAAAATCAACAGACTCCCTGGCCTGACGCAAAAAATTCCCGAAGCCGGCTTAGCAATAATCTTTTCACAAAAATTCCAAACCCGCACAAAATTAGTAAGAAATTCCATTTGGGCTACGCAAATTATCGTATCCAACGGGCTCCAAATACTCTTATCTCAAAAATACAGCACAGTTATCTCGACACCAAACGCCCACTTCGCGTGCAACTATAACAAATAACTCCTCAAAATCGTTAAACTCTAAAAATCATAATATCCAAAACAAAATCCCCTAAGCCGTCGGGCAGTAACTCGCTCCCGTATACCACTGAGCCCCCAACCCAACTTCCCTGCACCAAGGTCGTTTATTCAGTTAAGAGAACTAAAATCTCGGTGGAGCCTCCAAATGTAACAACGGTACAGTATAGACGGTCGGCACTCCAAGGAACTTTTCCAATACTGTCGGTTACCTAAGCATAAAACTAATCAACTCTAAACTAATTCTCCAAAAATTACAGTTACCTTTGACACGCTTATACAAAAATTTCTCAATTTGCACACGCAATCCACAGCAGGGTTATAACTACTTTTAAAATTACAATCACGGTATGATACCCGAAGGCAAATTGAATACTCTGATGTCTGTCAGGACAATTCACACTTTTAACTACTTTACTCACTTCCCAACAATTATAACGTTAGCAGCCTTAGATAACTGTAAAACTCTGATCGCTGTCAGTATTCGGATAAAGCAGCTATGGTACACGCTGTAAAATTAAATCAACACTGTACTACCGCGATAATCTACCCCAAAAATTATGGAAAACTCGAATAAACAAGTACACTTAAACCGCAGATTCCGGATAAACATGCCGGATAACAATATACACTGCAGGCTTGCGCTTTAATGCGGGGTTCACGTTATAATCAGGGCAGGCGGGACACGGTTTGTCCCATGTTGATTCGACGTCAACGTTAAAATTCGGGCTCATATTGGGTCAACAGACAAAACTCGAATGTCATATGACATTAGCTTACTAGCCGCCGCTCTCAAATTTTCAATGTGTACAAGGGACGGTATGTCACGTGATACTGTGGGACATTTATGCGAATATCATATGATATTCCAAAATTTCAACGAATATCACATAATATTCAGCGGGACAGTGTAACCTTTGGGTACTAATAAATGAATGAAAAGTTGGTCGGCAGAGGCACAAACCCACTTTAAATACCAAATACATGCCTGCAAATTGTTTTCGACACAAAATCGCTTAAAACCAAAGCTTCATAATTCAAAAATTCAAATTTCAAATTCTAGTATCATATGTTATTCAACAGGACAATTTGGGTATGTTACTTCAACTATGCAGGCATTTGAAAATATATCATATGATATTTGCAGACAATACCTCGAATATCATAGGATATTGAAGGACAAAAGGTGACCTACCAAACAGACAAAATGTTACCCAGTAGTCTAATAGGGGCAAAACGTGTCCCAAGCTGCCCCGGTTATAACGTGAACCCCGCATAACTCCACTAGTCCCCTAAGAGCAGTAAACCAACCATTTTATACTACTAATTCAAAATGTCACAGTAATTTGTAGAATTCACCCAAAACCTTTAATAATGTCAGAATAACGATACAAAAGCAAATATTTATAATTTCGAAAATCAGTTTACTCTAAACAAAATTCTAACTGGCTGAAAATAAGCTGCCGCACTTACGGACCTATACAGAATCAAAACACTTAAATATCAAAATTAATACAATTGGACTGTTTTAGTTCAATTCAACAATGTATCAAACTCTAGACAACATTTCACGGCAAAAGCCCAATGGCTTTATTTCCCGGAATTACTACAAAATGTCATTTCATAATATGCCACAGCGAAGCAAACCAAGACCATCAAAACCCTAGCTACAGAGGCTAAATTCCACCACGGCACAGTCGGAAGGTTTTTCTCAGAAATTTTATCTTCACAGTAAAATTACCCTGTTATAAATGCAAGAGTCGCACTAGGTGGTTATCCGTGCTAGGTTCGCCCATGAGTAATGTCCAATTCTCGGTAGGTAATTTTCATGTAATAGGTTTAGGTCGGAACAGAGAGCTAAACACTACTCTCGGCTACCCTTCCTGTAACGGCCCAGTATATAATTCCTTCCAATATTTACAGATAGATAGACGCTAGCAGTCGAAACCAGGCTGTGAATAGCGTTGCCCGCTATAAAAATCGATAGAATCCGCGATAACTGTGCTCAACACATTCCACTTGCTCCGAGCAGTCAAAACAAAAATATTTCTAGACACACCTTCGAAATTTGAAATTCTGTTTAACATAATTTCTTGCTTAAAAGATTGCAGTTATTACACCCGTCTAAATATTTACACATTGTATCAAAATTGAACATTGTATCAAAAAACCGATCGAGCATAATTCAAAAATACAGCAACCAATTCATATTCTGATCACCACCCACAACTTTTCTGGCATCACAAGCCAAGTAATAGTATACACCGAAAGTAACACGGAAACCCGCCGGGAAGCAAACAGCCATGAAAAAGGGTATAATTCAGCCCAAACTCACTTTGAGAAAACGTTTCCAACAAATTTTTAAACACATTTGAACATACTAGCTTAGGTTTAAAATTTACGCAATTGTGATTTTTGTCGAGTGAAATTTTTGGAACTTTTTCAAATGTACAAAAACATTTCTCCTCGAAACTTTTCCGCTCTTGCCAGTAGTAGACAAAGATTCGTTCGCTTTTTCGACAAAAGTATGCAACTTGCACGGGGTTGTATTATGCAAAGCAGTACCGGCAAAATGTAACGCTCTCTCAGCACGTTGTACAAGATTGTATGTCACAAAAAGGCAAAAGTCAATAAAGTGTTATGCTCCCAACGAAAATTTGTATCCCGTGTTCGATGAGTTAATATCCGGTCGCGCTCTGGCTCCAGTTTTGCTTACCGCAACCAATCTCGTCCGACCCGTCGAAACAATTGTTTCCCTGGTCACAGACTCATGTTCGGTTGATGCAAATACCGTTGGCACATCAAAATTTACCTATCGTCACTGTCTAGAGTTGGTCGAGAATATCGACGATGTCCCGCGTGTAAAACTTTACAGCTTGATGCGGTCGAATGAAAAACGCCTGCTAGACAGCCAACCTGAAAAATTGTCTGGAAGACTATATTTTCAGACATTAATGTGACGTCTGCGCTCAGTGTAGCAGAGAAATTTTTGCATTAAGTTCGGGAACGCCTACGAGTTAGATAACTAGATTCTAGACAGGGTGCATAGCAGAACTGAATTGTACCGGAATCGATTGCAATCGGAACTAGACATTTTGTGACTGTACAGATAATTTGCATTGACAAATGTAATATTGATTTAGAGTATCTTCTGGTTTACAATATTTTTTTAAAATGTCGCATGAACAAATTGGGGACGACTTTTAGTTCTATAAAGCTAAACTATTATTGATGGGCATCGGATATTTTTTCATATCCGGATATCCGGCAATTCTTGCCGGATATTTATCCGGATAGCCGGATATCCATGAAACTTTCTATTTCGGATATCCGAAACTCGATTTTGTGTTTATTGGGTTTCTGAACCTCAATTTTCGTTTCTTAAGCACTTGTTTTAACTTGTTACTCTAAAGGAAGTACCCACATCCTCAAGCAAATTGATATGAGCATAAAAGGTGCAATTCTAAAAACGGTATTTATTATGCCAGTACTGCAGTGAACTGACTAACAGGGGGTATCCCTAATAAGAGTCCGTAAGCGCATAAAGTCGCTAAACCCTAATAAGAGTCCATAAATGTCAATTCTTCCTAATTGTCGCGCACAAATGACACCAGAACCAAATAAAGGTGAGTTCAAAACTTTGAAGCGTACTTAAGTTTTCAAAGTACATTCCTAAGTATAACCTTGCATTATGACTAAAGCTTTTGATACAAGGCAAATAAACATTTAAGTAAAGGGTCAGTTACAGTACCGGATATATGTGTAACGAAGTGTGGCGGAGGACGGGATAAAAATAAATAACAATCCGTAATCGAATAACAAGGGGTACCCTCTGGAGAGGTCAAATAAATATCAGCGCCCCTTGTTATTCGGGTCACTACAGTATTGTTATAATTTGGCGATATTTGAGTAGGCACGGACGTATAATTAAAATTATCCAAACAATTAACACAATTATTGAAAAACTCGAATATTGCTCCTTGGGAGACGTCTGATTGGAAAATATTTAACAATATTCGTCTTAGCTCCGCAACTTGTGTCAAATTGAATATAATTTGTTTAAGTTTTCGACAAAATCATTTTCAGTACAGTGGAGGAATTTGGAACCTTAAAATCCGAATTTTTTAAAAATTTAAGTTTTGAAATGAAATAACCGGAGGAGGTCATCGGAACATCAGAAACTCGTGAGTGGAGCGAGTTAAACAACTCACGCTTGTTTTTTATAAGTATATATTAAATCCCGATATACTTTTGGGTTATTTCTGACATCGAAATTCGGTTTGAATCGAAATTCTAATCAGAATCGAAGTTCTAATCGGAATCGAGATTCCGGTTGGCGTGCTGATTCTAGACTTGGAAAACAAATTCCTAATAAGCTGTTCTATATTTTAAAATAGAAATATTTAGATTTTATTTAAAGAAATAAAAGAATAGACTGTTTTCCTTATGCTTTTTATTTATAAAATATCGGCTTAGATGTCAACAAACACACGCAGTTTGTGCTGATGGCGAAATTAAACGTGTCCATAGTGTTTATTGGACTCAGCTTTACAATTCACTATCCGCCTCAGCCGGCTTTTTGCCTCTCTGGTTTTATTATCAGTATAGTCCATTTTGCACTATCTTAAATAAAGCACAACATTTTGTAATCAGCTGCCGCTCATCAAGTATATAATTGTACTCATCGCAAAAGCAAGTGCCATAAGCAGAGACCACAGATGGTATGGTATATGTTGATAATCCACGGGTTTTGAATACTATATTCAAAAAGGATAAAATCGTTGATACCCAATGCCAATCTGCATCAGTATGAAAAACTTATGGGTCATTCACGTTATGTCTACGCCAGTGTAAAAAATTGTACCCACATGCGAGCACTCAAGTTCTTAATTGCAGTGTTTATAAACCACATATCCAAAAGTCTCCCACATTCTTTTTATACCCTCCTAACAACTGGCAGACCCTCTTAACGGTGTATACTTGGTCAGCACATAATCTCGCATACACATGTCTCATTGTCAATAAGTTGTAGAAAGGACAACTGTTTTGTCCAGAGTCTGTCAGAAGGGACTCAGCTTAATTCATAAACACAAAGTCTGCCCGAAGAAACTCTGTATAGCGATTATACGGAGTCTGTTCGAAGGAACTTTTATTGTCAGTCGCTGTGTCCAAACAGTGTCCACATTGTCTCTACCCTCTTTGAAGGGGCTATTGCCAAAACACACTGGCTAAGTATACTCTCTGTTCAGTCCTAATGTTTCAAGAACCATATTGTTTCTACCACCGTTGTAGCCATGTGGGTGGACAATTTTTTACAGTAGCGTGGACAGTATAACGTGGATGACCCATTACGCGTGGCACATGAATGCATACCGGTTCTGGTACAGTTTACTCTATTTAATTTGACAATATTTAAGTTTACGTTTTATAATCGTGTAAAACTGTAAACAGCTGAACAACGCGTTTGGATGATGACATGAAAAATTTACAATACACAACATTATTCTCAAGTGTCGTCTTTAGAACTGTTGTCGCGTCGACAGTGTGGTTAACTTTATGCGCTCAAGCAGAAATTAGTGACGGTAAATTGGTTTTTTATCGGCTGTTTTACGTACGGAACTTCGATAGTAGTGAAGGTGGTCATTTTGAACAGTGTACAGCTTATACGGGAATTGCTCTCTGTATTGCTAAACAGATCCCGAAGACAGCGAAGAGTTAGTTTAAGCACTGTTTTTGTCCTTTAAACGTTTATGTGCACGCGCCACGATGCAATAAATTTCCGGCTTCAATGAAAATGCACTGTATTATCAACGCAGATTGTTCTGGATATAAATTACTCGTTGTAGGTATTGCATTGATATGTTTTGAAGAACCTGGATTTACATTTTGATTGCCCAATAGAAATATTGGATGATGATTTTTCATCGTTTTCGTTGACACTTGGTCTAATTTTTACCGTTTATATTTTTATTCGCATTACAGATGTAAGATGTCGCTCATTCACTGGCCATAATATTAGTATTCACTCTTCATACGCCTTCAATGATTATACAATTGACCAATGCTGTGATACGTGCTCATTGTACGACGCATGCATTGCGTGGGTTTGGCATGCTGATTCCTCATATTCAATTGTTGGTAAATGCCGACTTGTTGAAGAAGTCAAATTTTTAACAAAATTATCCAATTTTGGCTCTGCTCAGACCCTGTATGTTGCTGGATATCGAGGTACAGTTATGTGTTTTTCATTTATTTGCGGAATTAAGGTTTTGGTACGTTGCACCAGGAATAAAATTAAATACTATCGAGTTTTAGACAGAATGTACAAGTTTGCGTGTTTTGCGCACAAATAAGTTTCAGTGACCGGTTTTCGTCAATGTCTTGCATGTTCATAACCAAAACAAAACAGTCAACTACTGATATTAATGCCGACTTACACCAGCGCTGCCTCCTCTTAATGGTGTATGTGCAGCGTGTGGCGAATATCAGACTGCCAATTGGCAGAGCTAGTTGTGAAAGGGTTAAACCCAAACTCACTCAATTTTAATCAAAAATTAATTCAGACATCGTACGATTGACTGTCGCAGAGTCAATATTACTTTCACAGAGTTCGTTAAGTTGATGATGTGAGCACATCAGTACGTTTTGTGCCATTCAAGTTGCATTAAGAGCGGCGAAACGGGGAGGGAGGGACGTGATAATGAGGGCGCTGTTTCAGCCCATTGGTCTTTAGCCGACAAAACCTTTTTACCTAATTTGTAAGTTTGGATTATTTTTCCGAAAAAATGTTAAAAACATACGCTTCGCGCATAACTGAACAATGTGTATGCTGGCATTTTCAGCGTGTTGTGAATTGGTTTTCAAACCTAACTGCGAAAACAGTAGAGTAACTGCACAATACGGGTATTTTCGGTTATTCTCCCCAGCCGACGTTTGTTTGCCCATAATGATTCAATTTTGAAAATTTTTGCTTGTCTTCTCATGACCTCCCCTGATCAATCGACGCCCACATTTGAATTTTGAAAATTTCAATTTCTAGCGCGCCAAGTCAGTTATTTGATCATAACTCGTTAGCCAGACGTTTATTGCGGAACATTTAATACAATACAACTCCAATCTGCAAGCTGCGTTTAACAATGTGTAATTGGTCAAGGTTTTCGACATTTTTTGGCTACAAAGGAGGGACTTCAGGACCTTAAAACATATAATTTTCCAACAATTTAAATTTGGGGGTGGAAGCATCAGGGATGTAGGTGGCTGTGCCACACTTAAATATATTTCAACCTAAAAACTAAAACAAAACTAAATCCAAATCCTAAACCACACCTTAAGGGAGTCCCCGGCTCCGCCTAGTCTCTGTTAGAACTTAAGTTAGGCTTAGGCGTTGCTAAACGGCGTAAAAATAGTATAATCTTTGCGTGGCGGCTGTGTCCGCAGTGTTAGTACTGAGGGGCCCTGCGTGGCCATTAGATATATATTTTTGCAGGCTTGAAGTGCTAAAAGCACTTAGCTAGGGGTTTGGGGGTTTGTATTGTTGTTGTTGTTACTCTATTGCAATGGCGGATTTGAGTGTCCCTAAGGGGCCCGAGACGCCCGGGACACTCAAAGTTATGCAAATCAATTCAATATGGGGGCTGGGGTAGCCAGCCTCCATATTCACTCTGATTGTTGTAACGTTACGATATGCGGCATTGTTTTTCTTGCAAATATACTTAGCGGTTGGGAAGTAGTTTATTGCGATTTTACAGAGTTGATTGGCATAGTGTATCGGGCGACTTAGGCGGAAAGGCATTTAACTGGAAACAGAGTCACGGTAGCTCAATGTGAGCACGGTGAAACCGGCTAACCAGGGATTCCTTACGGAAGCGCATAGCGCGGAGCCTACGGGCAGTACCAGGAGAAGCCGGGGTTACTTGGGGAATGTGTTAAGGAGATACTTGGGGATTATTAGGAGTTACTTGGGATAGGTCAATTCTAGCGGGGCTAGTTTCGGCTGTCGGATTTTGGATTTACTTGGGAATTTTGCGGATATTTGAGGTTTTACGGAGTATCAGGATTTTGTCACGTTAACGTTTGCATTTGTTTTGTACGGTGTGAGCTAGTGACTTAGTTGAACAACAGGCTTGAGGTTATCGTAGTGGACGTGCGGAAAGCACCTAAACAAAGGAACTTTCGGCACATTCGGAGATTAACAAGGTCGGCAGCATAAGCATATTACTCGTTTACTTGTGTATTCGGTACTTGTGCTTTATTGAATATAGATAGCTTTAACGAGGTGTTGGGGGAATAAACGGAAAACGACTGCATTTACTGAATCAGAGCGATATAAGCGTCATTGAAAACGGACCTGAACGGGGAGTTGGTGGTTTCAATCCTTGACCGAAATCACGAACTATTTACATGGTGACCACGATGGTTTCAATGCTGGTTTGGTAAGTGTGGTCGGGAAAAAGGAAAATTTTTGGAAAAACGGATAATATTGGGGAAAAAGGAGTTGAAAAGGGATCAGGAGATTATAAAGGACTCAGAATCGTTAAACGATTGTCAGAATAAAGGACAACAGGGGAGAAAAGCGGATTTTTGACGGATTAACGGCGTAGTCAGGGTAACTCAGTTAGCTACCTTTAGGTGTAGTTGACTGATAACTGACAAGGCTTAAGGCGTGAAAACCGGCGGAAAAAGGAACAGAAACAGGCGACAGTGATAAACTTAGGAACGCTAACCTTCGTAAGTATCTCTGTCAAAATTTGAAAACCGGAGGCGCGCTGTATCAAAAGTACAGGGCGAACATTGTCGGAAACGGTTGTGGTACTGAATTTTGACGAGAAATCGGGAAAAATAACAGGCGGAAAGTGTCGACTCGGCCTAAAAAGGATTGTATCAGGTGCCTGGGACTTCATTGAGTAACTGGCAATCAAAACTTTTCGGGAAATTAAAACTTAAACCGATTCAGGATACTCAACCGGCCACTTTTGGCGGGTAGCTAATTGGAAAGAATCGGCAACAGGAATTTTTGGAAGGCAAAACGGATTTTTTGGGCTTGACGCTGTATAGCGGCTAGCAAAAACGGTCGTAGAGTGTCAAGGGATTGATAGAGCCGCTAAACTTTCGGATACTTGGGGCTAGGCCGCAAGAAACCGGAAAAATTAGCGAAATTTTGGGCAAATCAAGGCTTGACAAAAAGGGACGGATTTGAAGGAAAAGTTTTGTGAAAAATTTTTCGAGCCGGGTGGGAGCGATATATAGTGGACCTATAGCATCCGTGAACACCGGGCATATCTTTTTGCGATCAAAAATGGGACCAGGAGAAAAGTTTTGGGCCAAAAAGAACGGATTTTTGGAACCACGTGTTGTAGATAGCGAGTTACAACACTGGTGTGGCAAATACTTTAACAAATTTGGGGCGAAAATTTGACGGATTTTAGAGAATAACACTGGTGCGGGAAATACTTTCGGAAATCGACTTAAACGATTTCGGAAAAACTTAGAAATTTGCAATTTTAAAGAAATTGTACAAGGAAAAACTTATAGCATTGACGGGAAACGCCACTTTATAGAACACCTACTACGGCGGATGGGCAAGAGGCTACTGCAAGGATGCCGGTCAGAGAGACGGGCGTAGTGACAAGAACCATGTCACGAGAACTACAGGCGGAAAGGAGCAAGGAAGCCGAAGAGGTTTCGTTGCCTAGTACGGCTCGGCACAGGGAATCAATGGAGTCAGTGTTTGTCACTGACGTCGGCAGGACTATGGGTCAACCGGTAAAGGTGACACATAGTATGCGGACAGGAGTAGAGGCAACGGATACGGGAGAAGGCTCAGGCCTACGGAACCCTATAGAGGCACGAGGTCTGAGGACGTCGGCGGATCTGCAAGGCAGATCGGTTGGAGTTGAGTTACCGGAGAGCGGATATGGAAACAATATGCTCTCGGGGATGGCAGAAGGAAACATGGGGCATGGGGGAATAGTGAGTTCCGCCATGTCCTATCCGAGAATGACGGCAGAGTGTTATGGGAATGTGCAGGAACGGGTCACTGGAGAAATCTATCGGCCGGAGCCAAGGTATGTGCTACCAGATTCGGGCAGGATGGAGGGAGATATGACTGGCTATGGATGGGATGGTCGGATGCACGGTGCGGGGCCGGGTTGTCGCGCACGGTGAACATGATCAGACCCCATCCGCAATTAGAAATGGATGGACCTTTGGCAAATTGGTCGGTGGAGCAACGCATGTCTATGGCACATGGGTTGATGAATTCACAGGGGTCCACCCAGACGGGTGAAGTTGTGTTGGGAAAGGATACAGTAATGGAAGGGGATAGAGGTCAGGGTGCGGGGGTGCCACAGCCACGCTTGAGAGCTACCTTTATCCAGGAATCAGAGGACGAGGATGATGAAATAAGAGAATTGACACGAATTTTTGAAAAGGAATAAAATCGAAACGGGGTGAAAAATTTAAGAAATGGTGGAACAGAATGGAAGGGGAAATGAGCCAGCGGCCGGAATCTAGACAAAGTCATAGATCGGGCAGGGCGAGCCGGATGTCTAATAGAGGCGAGACGGGTTTTCAACCGGTGATGGAAGAGTATCAGGGGGTCGACCGGACACAAAAGATTGCAATGCAAAGCCATCCATGTCTGGTGGACCAGCAGCAAGTGAATCAAGGAGCGGCAAGAGTAGGATCGTTACCCTATCTGACTCATATGGGCCAACGTCAATTGAGTCAACCGGTGTTGGGTCAACAGGTGACAGGGAATATGTACCGGGCATATCAGACCCAACCCGGAGTGCCCGCTCAAGCAAATGCGAGTTGGCAAGAGCCGGTCATGCCGACACCACGCGTGACGGGATATGCCGGAACACCAGTGGCGCAGACAATGGGCAATCCAGTGGCAGGGGCAGCACAAGGTTTAGGGTTCATGGGGCAAAATGACCACAAATTGTGGTGAAAATGCCGCAGAAGCTGCCGCTGCAGAACTTCGAAGGGAGAACGGACTTCGGGATATTGTACCGGAAGTTCGAACGGGTCATGCAAACGGCAAAAATTTTAGATTTGGAATCGAAATTGAACCATTTTCGAAAACATGTAAAAGGATTAGCTGACCAGTACTTGGATATATTAGAGGAGCGGTATGGACCATACGGCTAGGAATTCGGGCAATTGGTTCATGAATTCCAGGAGAGATTTGGGGAATCTGCGGATTTGTTGAACAGGATAGCGGCGTTCCAAAGGATTCGTCAAAAGGGCGACATGAGCGAATACGCTGACGATTTACAGTCGTATTGGGTGAGATATTTAGAGAAGCAGTTCGCGAACACCGAGGAGAGTCGAGACCTGTTATGTCAGACATTCGTGAACAATGCTTTTCCGGAGTTGAAACAAAGGTTGCAACTCGGGATCGTGGAATCGTTTGAGGATTTGAGACGTCGCGCCCTCAAGTTGCAAAGGCAACTAGAAGCGGACGGGACATTGAATTGGAGAGAAAAAGACAAACGGGATGAGGCGGATGGGAAACAAGCCGAGCAACAGGGTAATACGGGTAGTAGCCAACAGAAACAGGCGTCGAGCTCGGGCAATAACCGGAGACAAATGGGGGCTCGACCAAGGACTAATAATCAGGAGCAAACGAATGAGCAAGCGGGTGGGCAGGGGCAAAGGCCCGTGCCAGATCAGCAACCGCAGGACTCGGAACGTGTAAAGAAATTAAGAGAACAAGGGTCGTGCTTCTTCTGTGAAGGGCAGGGCCATATAGCAAGGGAATGTCCAAGGAAAGCGGACAGAAATGAGAATATTGGAGTAATAGGACAACATGTTAGTACAGGATCACATCTGGGGCAGAGTCATGGACTCTCAGCGTGCGCGTACTGTTGCCGGACGACTCATGCGTCAGATAAGTGTTTCTGGGCAAAGAGGCTACCGGTGCCGGGGTTGAATGCACCTTTGCCGCCGGTAACATCAGTAAGTAGTAACCAGGTACAGGGCCCAATTATTTTGCAAAGGACAAAAGAGGTACTAGGACCGTGTATTTTATCACCGACGGCCGCAACACGAGATGATGGGGCACCTATTATAAGGATACGGAAAATGCATGAGGATCCATTGCCTTCTGTTACGAAGGTGGGGAAGCTACCTGTTATAGCTAACGAATGGAGGACGGAGGAAGTTGCCACTATGTCGAGCAATCCGGGACATTGCAGTCCTGGAAAAGAAAAGGTAGCAGATACGGGCGATCCGGGACATGGTAGTCCGGGAAAAAGAAAAGCAATGGGTAACGGAAACGGTACGGAAAAGGTTCCGGCGACGGAGGTACAAGGAAAAGAGAGCGGAAGTGCATCTTTGGAACCGGTGAGTCAGCCACACCCTCCCACGCTGCTGCCGAGGGGATTGCGTTGGCCGGAGATGGTTCCGTCATCGCCTTCGATAAAGAAACCGTCGGCAGAATTTCGACCGGTGTTGTGTTTGGAGGTGGCGATTAAAAGGGATATTGAGGCGAGGCAGCGGAGCGATAAGGAAGCGGTGGAAACACTGCGGCAGGGCCTAGAGGCGCTGTATCCGGCAGGTGGATTTGGGGTAGTAGAAAGAGAAAGCGCGTTCGCTGCGTTGACGGCGAAGGTGCGGAGTGTAGAGGAGAGTTGGATGCAGAGGAAAGAGGCTGATTTGGAAGTAATGGGGATGGCAAAGAAACTGCGGATGTATCAGGAATTCGTAGTGGGAGCCATGAGGGATCTCCTGGGCTATGCAGAGTGTCTGGCGCAGGAGCAGAAACGAGTTGCTCAGTTGGAACAAGTGCAGGCTGCGGCTGTGAACCAGCGGCAAACGGTTTATGACCAGGTAACCGGTGCAGAGGAATTAGTGAAGCAGGCGGAGGAAAGAGTAAAGAAAAAGGAAACGAAGCATAAGCTGACGGAAGAGAAACTGGCAAAGGCGTTGGAGGAAGTGTTGACCTTGGTAGGAGAGAGGCGGTAGCTGGAAAACCAGGTGCGTGAAATAACCAAGGCACGGGAGAAGGCGACGGCTTGGAAATCAAGGACGGAGACACCACAGTCGAGTGTGGGCGCGGAGGAAAAATTAATGTCTCCCCGGCGATCTCCGAGAATACAGCAGCAGGAAGGAAAGTCGCGAGAGGAATTCTGGAAACAGTTGCAACGGTTGGCGGTGCCACCACCGGAACCACCACCGGCTCCAACTCCGGCGCCACCGGTAGTGTCGCGGGATCCAGGGAAAGATGAGCAGCCGCCGGCACCGGGGTATATTCGGGTGCAAAATGCGACAGACGAGTGGAAATGGAGATTCGATCCAAAGACGCACAGAGCAGCTTCGCAGCGACGCACCGCGGAAAGGGGCAGGGGTCGAGGCTATGTGCGTCCGGCATGGGGATCAGTATCAAACAGGATTGGACCGAGACAGGCGAATCCAGTGTATGATTCGTCAGCCGGGTATGCAAGTACTGCAGCAGGGTCGTACGGTCCGGTTTCGGGAGGCCAGGGGATGGGCGTTGGCCCACCCGTGGAGTCAGTAGCGATACGGCATCAAATCCGGCAAGTACCTGTGGAGCAGTATCAGGGAACGGTTGGCGGCTATGTGGATCAATCACAGGTTGGCGACGATCGACACTACTACCGGCGTCAAGTGGAGACGGTGCGACAGCGGATCAGAGAGATGCGACGTGCGGATCAACGGCAACAGCAGCAATCGACGGCACAATCGCAAAGACAGTTCGTGACGCAGGAAGAGGCGGACGCGTACTATGGACAGGCGCCGACGATGCACAGTCGGCATTTTTAAAGGACTTTATTGAGGGGGTATGTAATTGTTCAGGGTCAGGGACGCTTGGATGGAGAAGAAACGGGTTAATTATGGACGTTCGGGGTGCTGGTTACTGGTACGCGGGATTCGTGGGATACACTTTATGCATCATCCACATTAAAGAATGTGGCCGTGTGGAAAGCGATGTTTCAATTCCGAAAAATTGCTAATTTCTCAATTAAAATTTTAGCGTGTATTGGAATTGAACATCATTTAATTTCGTTAAATTCAATAGAATGAAGATTTTAAAATGAAATTAAAGTTCAATTCCAATACACGACCATTGGTAAAGCGCACTGCTACTGAACTCGGCTGTGTTAACATAGCACGAGTACAAGAATTGGTCATGAACAAAATCGTTAAAATTCTACTGTAAGATAAATATAAATTAATTTACTCAAGTATATTGAAATAGTATTTTATCTAACACGACACAGTCTAGAATACGTCACTGGTTTGCAAACAGCATTTAGAAATTTGTTTAGTTTTGAATTTCTTAAACTTAGCGTCTTTGTGAATCGTTGTTATGTAATTACGCGTTTCCTGGAAAATTTTAATTTCTATCTGAGTAAAACAAGGACTATCGTAACAGCAAATAAAGAATGATACGCTTTAAAGAAAATGCATAAATTATAGAGAATTATATATGCGATTTCACAAAACTTCCATAACTTCAAAAACCTTCCATAATGTGCTATTAATAATATACTATCTGTGTATTCTGTGTATAGGCCACCCACTTTGCTCTTCAACACCTTTTATTTAACCCCTTTATACTTTATCCCCTGCAGTTGGTTTCGTATCCGACGCCTAAACATTACAAACTAAAGGATACGCCGATGCCTATTAAGTATAAAGCCAGCAAACGCTTAATACCTGTGATAAAACTGGAATTATTTTTTATCCAACCATAAACCCCTTTATACTTTATCCCCTGCAGTTGGTTTCGTTGCGCCGTACAATTTCTGTTTCCGTCACGCTAAATGTTTATATCATGTGCGGGCCCGTTGGTGAAACGTTGGTACGCTGATGCATGGGGGTTACGGTTACGGGACGCAATGACGGGTAGTCTTGGGTCGTTATAGTGCTCGTTACTTGGAAATAAAAATAAAAAGAAAATTGGAAATAAAAATAAAAAGAAAAAAAATGTTTTGTTATTTTGGTTGTTATTGGTTATTTTGTATATGTTCACTGTTTACGCTTTTTAGCGACGGCAAAAAAGGCAGGAAATAGGGCCATAAAAATTGTTCGATGCCGGGGTCGGCATCTGTGCCGAAGGGGGGTTGTAGGTGGCTGTGCCACAGTTAAATATATTTCAACCTAAAAACTAAAACAAAACTAAATCCAAATCCTAAACCACACCTTAAGGGAGTCCCCGGCTCCGCCTAGTCTCTGTTAGAACTTAAGTTAGGCTTAGGCGTTGCTAAACGGCGTAAAAATAGTATAATCTTTGCGTGGCGGCTGTGTCCGCAGTGTTAGTACTGAGGGGCCCTGCGTGGCCATTAGATATATATTTTTGCAGGCTTGAAGTGCTAAAAGCACTTAGCTAGGGGTTTGGGGGGTTTGTATTGTTGTTGTTGTTACTCTATTGCAATGGCGGATTTGAGTGTCCCTAAGGGGCCCGAGACGCCCGGGACACTCAAAGTTATGCAAATCAATTCAATATGGGGGCTGGGGTAGCCAGCCTCCATATTCACTCTGATTGTTGTAACGTTACGATATGCGGCATTGTTTTTCTTGCAAATATACTTAGCGGTTGGGAAGTAGTTTATTGCGATTTTACAGAGTTGATTGGCATAGTGTATCGGGCGACTTAGGCGGAAAGGCATTTAACTGGAAACAGAGTCACGGTAGCTCAATGTGAGCACGGTGAAACCGGCTAACCAGGGATTCCTTACGGAAGCGCATAGCGCGGAGCCTACGGGCAGTACCAGGAGAAACCGGGGTTACTTGGGGAATGTGTTAAGGAGATACTTGGGGATTATTTGGAGTTTACTTTGGATAGGTCGATTCTAGCGGGGCTAGTTTCGGCTGTAGAACTTGGGATTTACTTGGGAATTTTACGGTTATTTGGGGATTACGGAGTTACGGAGTTGTCACGTTACGTTTACAATTGTTTTGTACAGTGTGAGCTTGTGACTTAGTGGAACAACAGGGTTAAGTATATCGTAGTTGACGTGCGGAAAGCACCTAAACAAAGGAACTTTCGGCATCTTCGGAGAATATAAGGTCGGCAGCGTAAGCATATTGTTGTTATACCTGTCTAGTCATATCTGTGCTTTACCGGTATATAGCTTTATCACGGTGCTGGGGGGAATAAAAGGGAAAACGACTGCATTTATGGAATCAGAGCGATATAAGCGTCATTGGAATACGGACCTGAACGCGGAGTTGGTGGTTTCAACCCTTAGCCGAAATCACGAACTATTTACAAGGGAAAGTTATGACAAACTCATATATGCAGAAATGTACAAAATCCAACCATTTTTGAGCCAACGCTGTCTGGGGGATAACCGAAAGACCCACATTACTGCAAAACCTATATTATTTGCAGCTGCGATGTATACATCCATATTCTCACTTTTTTACCTGGCTTTTACAAGTTAGAGCTGCCCTGATGCCAGGATTTTCACCGGGGCCGTAGCTGGTACCAACTGGAGTCATTTATGCGCTATAATTAGAGATAATTGACGTTTATGGACTCTAATTAAGGTTTAGGGACTATTCGCTTACGCACTCTTATTAGGGATACGGGCTTTTATTGATTGGGACTCAAAGTGGGGACCCTCTTATTACCCCCTTATTCGGGTTACAACAGTAGTGGGGACACTATTTTTCTTTCAATTCAGGGGGTTACCATTACCTGACATTTATAATCTTAACAGACACGATAGGGATCTGCCGTCGGTCTCGGGCCCAGATTTTTGGCCCTCGGGCTTAAGCAGACTGATCCGAGCGGCCAGCCGAAATAAATCGCTGCAGTTTTCTATGCCAGAGCCAATGCCTTAATAGATTTCAATGTTTTTGTTGGCCTCGTAAATACTGTGTATACACATCGCTTACAGGACATTTTTCAAATGAAGCTTGCTTCTTTTTGAATTTGGTGGGAGAAATGTGTTGGCCAAACTTCTGCAATTGACTCCGAGGCTGATTTCAGACATTCAAAGTTGGCGACATTATATAATTATTAAATGTTATCTCCAGTTTCCGACAGGAACCGCCGTAGTCCATAATTACCTAGTGACTCAGTGCGACAACTTACTGTTTGTTGGTAAAATCATTCTATTCGCAATTGTAACAGTTTATGTTTATCAGTCTCTGTCTGAGGTCCCGCATAGATTCGCCGCTGATTACACACAACAGACGATACGCAAAACTTGGACATTGGCCTAAAATTGTTTTCCTGCTATAGGGTTATGTCTATACCGTTTGTTTGCCGTTTTGTTTTGTGGTCCAAAAACATAAAATTTGCAGCCTTGGCCCATACGGGCGTGGCCTGGGCCGAGGGTGACGGGCTCGGGCCCAAAAAATCGGGCCGCTTCCAGCCCTGCCCTGAACTTGCAGGAAATTCGGGGGCAACAGCCCCGTTGAAAACCGAATTAAAGAAAATTTTTCTATGTTGAGAGGGAAGTTTTTTCTAAAAACAATTATGAAAATAAAACTATGTTAAATTTCATCCTTTTCATTGAAGATATTGTTTGACTTGCACCTTACACAAATATGCACGCAATTTGAATTTAAAATCACCCAAATATAAACGGACAGTAAAAATAGCGGAAGTAGTGATCAAACTAACGGAAACGGAATACGAAGTACCGAAGCATAAAAGTTTCAAAGATGTCTTATTTTTCTGACAGTGGCTCTTGTGTCCCGTTATTACACTTTCACTGTTCCAGCGGTCCAAGTTATATTTATTATGTGTACTTCTGGTATATTGCTGTCCAGACCATTGGAACGGTCATTAGCGTAATATTGGTCCTGCATTCAATGGCTTAGTGTAGTGACCCAAAAAAGAGAGGGGTAATAGCGGATCCCATTTTGAGCTCCAATCAAAAGGAGTCCGTATCCTAATAAGAGTCCGTGATAGAGTTCACAAACCCTAACTAGTCCATTAAGGTCAATTATCTCTACGTATAGTACATGAATGACTCCAGGGACAAATAAGTTGAGTTCGTATCTTCAGAAACTTAAACTTTGAAAGAACATAGTAAGTATGTTATCGCTTGATACAAAACAAGTAAACGTTCATTCGACGGATAGTTGCAATACCAGATATACATCATTAACGAAAAGCGGCGAAGGTCGGGTTGAAATGAGAAATGGTCCTTAACCGAATAACAGGGGATGGTTCCCTCTGAAAAGACAAAATCAATATCAACCCCCCTCTTATTCGGGTCACTACAGTACTAGTGCATTTATATGCACAAAAACACAAATTTTCAACCTTACATACAATTGCTCACACGATTTATATGAGCAGTCCGCTATTCCGGTACTACAGACCGCAAGCGACAAGCAGTAGGGACATCAACTGTGATTATTTTGTCATCTTGTTACAGTGTCTGAAAAGAAACAGAAACATGCAGTTTTGAATTGGTTTTAGGTGTTCTTTTATAGGAAGCTACAAACCTGATATTACCGGTAAGCTTCAGTGTTGTGAAGTATAAGTCAGCGGTGTATTTGCCTTTATTGCCAAACTTGGAATTTTTGAGACGGCTTGGAGGCAGTATTTTTTAAAGTACGTTGTTATCTGGGTTCCTATTTCAGAATTTTTTGACATTTTTGGAACCGTTAGTATCTCGTAGGCTGACATTTGTTTAAGTATTTAGGATGGTTATTTAGAATTGAAAGTACCTTCTGCTATAATTTTAGTAATAAATTGAAGCTTCTATTTTAGCTCCAGGGAAAGTTCCCCCGTTGTTAATTGTGGGATTCGCTCGGTGTTGACGCGGAAAACCACATTTGCATGCGTTTTTTCTTACAAATACAATGTATAATTTGTAATATACATTAAGATACATTAACATAACTTTACTTACATATCTTCTGAGGTACACTGGACAAAGTTAACCTTTTCTCACCCGAATATTTTCTATTTTCCCCGAGACCTACTTTTATGCTAGGATTCGAACTCCAGTGACTGGAGTGGAAGGCGTGTACCATCACCACTCAGCTACGTACAGGAGCTTGACGCTCGAGCCCGGTGGGGTTCTCACGTCTTGTGGTGATTTAGTACTATGTATACGTCAGCAATTGTTAAACGCGGTGCGATATATACTATTTAACGTATATACACTGCGCTTAGTTGCCTATAGGCAACTCAATGTGAGAAGGGGTTAAATAAAGTTATAAGTGTCAAGACAGTAGCTAAAGTTCTCGTGTCCGGATGGCCGATTGGATAAGACGGTAGACGTTGGTACCTGCGGTACTGGTTTAAATGGAACTGTGTTGAGCAAGTATCATGCTCCGAATTAATTGGGTATTGGAGTTCAAAATTCCGATATTAAACATGTTAAATACTCTGTAATTTTTATGTTCAGCTTGAAAATTAGCTAAAAATCCTTTGGTAATGTTTGAAATTTGTTTGCTTGGGCATAAAACTTGTTTTTTATAATCCGAAAAGCCCAGACTGTTATATTTTCCTTACAACACAAAAAATTGATGACATATGTTGTAGTAAAAATTCAGATACCACTGTTGAATGCGTTCAGTAACATTTTATTTCTAGTGAACAATGAGCATTTATTGATTCGTGAGAGTAATTTTATTTAAAAACCTTAAATCTACCCGCAGAACATGCAAAAAAACTAAACGTGTTCAAAGTCATTTGTTTGTTCTGAATTTAAGCGCAACATACCAGCAAAGATAACAAACTGTGTTTTGGAATCAAAATGTGAAAACTAAAAGTTGACATATACTTGACACATCTTTTGCAACCTTTTGTTTCAGTCCTGTGCTGTTCAATGTTGATTGTACATTCTAAGTTACTTTTATGCATAATTTTTTAGCCTTTCAGTGTGCGTAATAAAATTGCTAGCACGAAGTACTCGTTTCTTTGACTCTTAGGGGCTGCTTGCTTAGACGGCTTGGACCCGTCTGTTTTAAAATGAGTGAAATTTACGGGGTATAGATTTTACAATGTGTTTTTCTTGGATATCTGGTCTTGCAGTATTTATTCAGGGATTATGGCTTAGCTATCTTAGATAGAAATTTGCTGCAGATTTTTATAGAAAAAATTGATTCCCCGAAAAACCTCATTACTATTTTTGATTTTCATGTGGTAAAAGTGTATCCTAATTTGCATAGATATACGAAATATTTAAACAATGCAAAATACATTATATAATATATAATATGTGCATAGGCATTGCCATGATTTACTATTAAGCAATAGCATAAGATCAAGATTCAATACTGAAGTTGAACTGGAACGTACCTAGATGACTCAACCGTAATGGTAGTTTATCATTAAATTGCCGTCATTTCAAATAAGTATATATCCTAGAAGGGAAGTTCTATTCCACATTTTTGCTCTTTGCGTAAATTCTTGTTTTACAACGATAACAAAATTGGTGAACCGAATGAAAAGACGTTAACTTTTGCGGCTTATGCAAAATTAGTCGATTGCGCTTGTTATATCTGCCTATTTGTGGAATTGTTTCTGCCTGATAAAATGCGTGTGGATCTGTTTGAAGCACGAGTGTCCTCATGGGGGCATTGGGGCCGTGCCCCCCAAAATTCGACTGGTGCCCTCAAATTCACTAGGTCCAAAAGTAAACAATCTTGAGATGCAATTGTAGGGGCGCCGCAAAATGATTCGGTGTCCCCGCCAAACTTAATTTTCTGCGGACGCCCCTGTTTTGAAATCTTGAAATTTCTGTCCAACTTAACTATGGACCCGTATTCCAGAATGTGTAAAGCGCCATGAAACCAGTTAGTGATGGGTTTTTAATAATCATGAAGTTCTATGGTTGCGTATCTCAAATTCTGCGCGTAAGTAGAACAAATCAAATCTAAAGATATATGCTGAATTTCAAACTCACCAATTACTGATTAGAAAGCTACATGACCAATCACCAGGGTGTTGTCGGATATCCGTTTTCCTTTCCGGTAAATTCGGTGTCAGTTTTCATTTTCCGTATAGAAGTACCGGAAATTTTGTTATTTTTATGCTCAAAATTAGTTGTAAATCGCAAATGGATCTCGCAATTTGTCACTACATATATGCTGTAATTGTTTTATATGAAGTAAAAATTACGAAATTCATCCAAAATCTAAGAAATATTGGTGCATTCGCTATTTTTTTAAAAATTTACAAAGTTTGGTGAATTTTAGACACCTCAATTGTGGTGCCAGAAAAATATAAGATCTTTGAAACTTTTGTACTTCAATATCTGTTTCACGCTTCCGTTATTTTTATTGTCGGTTTACACACTGCCTATCACCAACTTGTGATAGGTGTTAGTAGCATTTGAAAACACAGCTATAGATCTGAAGTACAAAATCGAAAAAAAGATAACATTCAACCGAAATTGGTGAGATCGAACCCGCAAACTCGGGATACGCAGTCCAGCACCTATATCACTCGACCAATGGGTTATGATGCAACCATTGTAGTACAAACGTATTTAACAGTCAGTCCTACGCAAAACGTATATATTTTGTACATAATTTATATATGTATCATTGATTCTGTGTGTAAAATTATGCAAATTTTATACATTTAAAAATCTAAAATAGGTTTTTCAAAATCACGGGGGCAAATAGGGATCACTTTAGGGGGTCAAATGTGAACCAACCCTCGAAAAAATTCAGTTCTTTTCCCTATTGTTGAAAGCTACGTTTTTACAGCTGTCATTTACCCTAGAAAACCAAAATTTCATTAAAAAGTTGTAATTATCATTTTTTGCATTTTACAAATATGGTAAAATTTACACCCCGAAACATCAACTGCTTTTAATAGAGACGGCCTCCAGGCCGTCTCAACAAGAAACATCCTGATAGTAACCATACGACGCAATGGGTTATCAGGTCAACTTGCTATTGGGGACTGAGGGTTCGACTCCTGCTTGGACCTTCCATGTTTTATAATTTTTTCTTGGATTTGAATACTGGAGACAATTTTTAAAAGTAGAATTTTTATCTGAAATTCGTCAATTCAAATGAAAAATGAGGTTTTATTTATTCTTAAAATTGCAAAAAATCGATTTTATTGTTTTTTCTGCTGAGCGAAATCAACAAGATGCTAGTGATGCGTCGGTAGTATAGACAATTTTACTCCTGCCATAGTCAACGTGTCTTATTTGCAATACCTGATTAATCTAGCTCATTACGCAAAGGAATTTTCAATCAATAAAAAGTCTGCCTACGTTTAAATGATTGAGATGGTTTGCAATTTACGTTAAAATTAGCATTGTGCAAGCATTCGATTAAACATTCAGCCAGTTGCTTTTCAATCTGCAACAATTTGCTTGTACGGTTTTACTCTCACAAGCTATAAAATTTAAGTAAAGATTTATGTAGGAACTTCACGCGTATTACCGCTAAAACAGTTTTTAAAAGTTTGCATCAAAAATTTGAGTGTTGTTATTAGCCTTTTATGTCGTATCTTCTAGATTTAGTACTCGTTCAAGCCAGCCAATTTTTGCAGAAACAAACGCATGTTGTATACAATTATGCAACGCGTGCTGTCCAATATTACGTAATATAACTGATTGCAATGCGGGGCCGCCACAAAGTCAACGTGAGGAGTTCCCAAAAGATATTTATTTCGGCAAAAAAGTTTCGTGCGAAGATGCATATTTTTATAAATTTGTGATGGGACTCTGGGCATGAAGCGTTCCTCATTCGAAGTATGACTGGTACCACTAAGTACGGCGGTAGACAGTCGTACCCCGTCCCTTTAACCCTTTCAGGGGCTGTTTGTTGTTATGAATGACGTACATGCAAATTTTTCAATTGTTTAAACAAGCATTGCTGGATAATGTGTAACTTTTGCCACATCAAGATTGCAAGAGCGGCTGAAGAAGAGTGAATTATAAAACGTCAACACGAATGAATGTTCTGGCAAACTAAGAGAGAAAAGATTTTGACAAAACGTTGTCTGGGAATATGTTGCGTTATGAACCGAACTTGCTAGCGGTCAAAATCAGTTTTTTTCGCTGCTCAGAATAATATACCTTAAATTATCTTTTTCAGAAATTATTAATCTTTGTTTCGCTCACCTTGCACAAAACGCTGTTTGCAAATGTTCCAATAGGCGAGATACAATGTAATTTTTTAAGATATTTGCGAAACAACAGAAAACGTTGCGATGTTTTCATACGAGCTATTCAGAGCTTTTAATAAGCCACAATCAGAATGTTGCTCAATTTGCCATTACATGCGAAATGCCAATGTTCCGTGTGTTGGATTCACATGGTCACCCGACCCAGACTGGCCTCTTGGTGCGTGTTCTTTGAAATCAACAGTCATGCCATATAGTTACGCAGAAGGAAAATTTAGCGGCATCTTTTTATGTAAGTACACAAAAAATATTTGTGAAACAAATATAAATTGTACACTTCGAAGTCAAAGTAATATATTTGAAGTATACATATCACGGCTTAAATTTCGGTTATTGCGCTACGTTATTATTAAAACGGTGGCTTTTGGGAATTCAACTATGACAGCAAAAAAATTAGTTCCCCGAAAGCCCTATTTACTCGTGCAACTTCTTGCTGCGAGACCTCGCAGCTTCAACTTGCACGAGTTTGTCACAGCTGCAAGAGTGCAATAAATGTTAAGTGCAAGCTATAAATCATTTGTTTAGCCACTAATGATGAATTAATTCGACTTGCAAGGCTTATTCATACATATGAATTGATTCTTGGCGTATATTTATCATAAATAACTCGTGGCTGCAAGTTCTTGGAATGAAATTTTGAAAAACTTTCACCTGGAAGCTTTAGCTGCAAGAATGGTTCACGCGTAAAGAAAGTTTTATTCAAATTTCTTGAGTTGAAATCAATTTTATACCGATGCGTTTTCTATTTGGTGTTTGAAAATAAGAGGAAAGCCACGCCACAATCGCCGTAGATTGCGAAATATCAAAAAAGTTTGATGTTCGAATTAATTCAGGCTTCTTGAATAAACTCAGAATGTCTGAATTAATTCAGAAGCACTGAACGACATGTTTTCCGATTGACCAATCAAAATGGGTGTGCAAGAAGTTCAAGCGATTTGCAACTGCGTTCACATGTCCGAATGAAACTGAATAGCCTGAATTCTAGAGAATTATTTGAAGCTAGAATAACTTCAATGGTGGTTTGTGATATAACTTGTATTTGTTAATAGGCTTTAGTTAAGTTTAACTTCACTCAGTAATTAATAAATTCAATTCAGAAACGAGTCTTTATTCCCGTAGAATGCATATGTGGTACAATATGTATCTTAATTTCACTGGAGATGGTAGGTCCGTCGCCTTCAATTGACTCGATTTTTTTGCAACGGCAAAGTGCCAGTAATCAATATGAAATCAATTTTAGATAATGAATCGGAGCCTCGTATTGGTAATTTTGAGGACACCACAGCCAGCACAACAAGTTTGTCAAACTCTGATGGCATGAAACAAAATGATGCATTGCTGCTTGACAATAAAGGTAAAAACTGTTTAATAGAACTAGTCGACATTTAGTTCAATGCCTGCGCTAAACTGATTTAATACATAGCTAACTAAGAAAAGACAGTTCGAGAGAATCCTTTTGCCTCCAAAGCGCCACATAAGTTAAAATTTTACACAATGTGTCACTTCGACCAGTTAGTCTGTGTTTGTTTAGCCGAGTTGCCCCTCTAGGGCAAACAGGATCATTTAAATTTTGAAGCACACAGAATTCCGCTAACCAGGGTGTAAACGTCTAGTAATAATATAAGGAACGGAAGGGGATAGTGATCAAAATAGCGGAAAAGGAAAACGGACATTGAAGTATAAAAGTATAAAAATGTTTTTATTTTTCTGTCAACACAATTGAGAAGTGCATATGTTCACAAATCGATCAAAACTTTTAAAGAAACAATTACGGATGCATCGAAATTTTTATGATTTTGGATTGAATTTTGTCATTTTTATTTTATATCGAAGAATTTCAGCATGTCTGTTACAAACAATTGCGAGATATATACGTGATTTATATAAATAATTTAACAGCAAAAATAGTAGAATTTCTATTATTTCTGTATAACGGAAACGGGAACGGACATCGAATATCCGATTACATCCTGCCGCAGACAGATACACTAGGGAAAGAAATAAAAAGTCAAAACACTTCAACGAATATGACATAGGTAAGATTTAAGGTTCAATTTGAAAACAATATTGTTACGGTTGAGACCAATGGGTACCTCTGCGTTCGGATCCGATTGGTATCGCTCACGGGTGTTCGAGGCCGTGGGTCTACCTAGTAAAAGCTACTTGTCCAGAGGATGATGGTCCCCCTGGCGTGACACCGGGTTTTGAGAGTCACAAAATTCTGAAGTCGCCGTACGCCTAAGCTCTCATAAACACTCGCATGCGTGGTTAAGTCGCACCCCCAACAATAAGTTTCTATCCGTGGTTATCGTTTTAACCTGTGTGGTTGCAGCAAATTTCCAGTTGTTAAATTTAGTGGTCTTTGGGCCTAGCTTTGGTGGACACTTGGTCTCATTCTGAGGTTGGTTGTTTCTCGATCGATCTATTGTGGTCCTGAAGAACTTAATTGTCTGGGGTATTATTTTTACATAAAGGCGGGTCGACCCAAGCCTTTGAGATTTTATTTGGTTCCTGACAGCCTGATTCGCATCAGCACTGTTTATTTAATTAAATTTTCTGCCATGGCTCTGGGCTAGGAACTTTTTTGGTTGCTCTAAACATGGAAAACGGTTTAAAGTTTTGGTTTATTGAATGTGTAAAAAAATGTCTGGGTCTGAGTAAGGCCCGACGTCGTTTTAACACACTCTATTACAAGACCACTATAAAGTCCAGTAGTCAATAACAAGGACTTAAAGACATATTGCCATGTGTTCATATAGCAACGCAAACATACAAACGACAACACAAACACACATACACACATTTATTTTACTTAATTTTTACCTTTTGTCCCGACTCCCTTCGGATATTGTCAGGACAATTAATAGAGTCTACGTACCGCATAAAATTGTACCTACACGCTAGCTGCAGCTTAGATCTGTACACAGATCCTACCGGGTGGTTGGACACATTTTTAACATAGCGCGTGCATTATAAGGTGGATGACCCGTAAATGGCGAGTGCACTATAACTTTTGAACGTGGAGTGGCAGACCCAAAGTCAGGGTGGTTTTATATATTCCTCCGCTCGATGAGCTGCCTCGATGGCATGAGTCTCGGGATTCGATACCAAAATTTTTGTTTTTGAATTTTTCACCCTGGGATCCGTAATTTTGAAAACTTAAAAGGTCCATAACTTTTGACTGGGAGGTCTCAGATCCCAAATCATGGTATTTTTATTGCTTTGCTCGATGATCTGCATTGAATGGTATGGGTTTTAACTATCTATTTCGAAATTTGCACTAATGCATTTCCCGAATCAAGACCAGTAAAATTATCGTGCAGAACCCTGAAGACCCGTAAAGGCCTTCTCTAAACTCTCATAATGTGTAACAACAACAAGTCACCTCTTTTCCATATTATCAGAACCAACCTAACCGGAGCCCGAAACACATCCCTGAGTATTTTACGCCCGGTGTTACAAACCAAACACACCTATTCGCCTTAGCACTAGGCGTCCCGAGATATTCCAAACCCGAGAGCCTAAATTCATTAGTGGGGCGAACCTCCTTTTTTCTACAAATGGTACTTTATGTTGCAACCGCGAACACCCCCTCTTTATAGACCTCGGGACGCCTCTGAAATTTAAACTGAGCTCTCACTCCCCTTTTTAAAATAATAAGCAAAACATAGAATGTTTAGATTCCCCTTAATAGTAAGCGGCCGGCCGAATCTCTAACTACTCTCATCCACGTATTAAAAGCCAGAATCTAAAGAGCACTAATGCTACGTCTCAGCAAATCTCAACAGGTCTGCCAATTCCAATCTACTTGTGGGCTATGCCAGACAAAAGTGCAAAGGAGAAGCGGAGAGCAATGCGCAAAATATCAAATGAATCGATCAAAAACGCCTAGAAAGAACGAAAGAGGCTGAGGCTAGAGGAACGCTATGGCCCTTGGTCGACACTGCCATCTCCGAAATGCACGCTTTTGACGTCTTACCTTTTTTTCAGCCGTATCGGGCCCACAGTAAAATGATGCACACCTTTTCGCGTTCCCGCACTCACAACGCTAGGAGTCGTTGAAAACCAAGTCCGTTTTGTAAAACAAGCTCTCCCTTCCAGAAGTCCCTATTCATTAATTTTTACTCTACGCCAAAACTTACGGAGTCATGGAACCTGCCGCCGTAAATAAAGCTTGTAAATTTAAATATAACTGTCAAGAACAAATCGTAAAAACGCCGGCAATGCGAAAGCTAAACTTTTCGGATGTTGTGTAGGGTAGCCAACAGCCTCTGGAGCAACTTAAAGTTGGGACATCCAGCGCCGGGTTATTTGTCGAATATGAAACCGTACGAAGCAGACATAGACACAACCCAAACATTAGCGGGCGCAAAGATACTACTCAGATCTGTCTTGGCTACGCCATCCCCCGTTCGAGGTTTCCCTTGGGGGAATTCCCTCTTTCTCTCACTTTTGGAGGTGCATACGAGTCACATTGGTCTCCCGACATTTTCAGCCCTCCCCGTATTTAATCCTTCAAAAAAATGTCGCCTGTTTACGTGCATTACTGCGTACTAAAAAGGAACCGGCACTCTAAGAGGCGTTGCTGTTGCAGTCAACAAATATCTATTCAAATTTCCAGGTTGGGGGGCACTGGGCGAAAATTGAGGGACTGCAAAACGCGTGTCAGAGTTTTTTCTCACCCGGACAATTCTATTATGCGTCGTCCACTTTATCTTGTGCCCGCGGTGTGGAAATTTGCAACGCCAATTTCCAACTACGATTTTAAAAATCATAGTAGTTGGAAATTGGGTTTCTGAAATTTTCCAATTTCCCACTTCTACAAAATGCAAAACCACGAGTGGTAAATTGGTAAATCAATTTAAATAAATTTCCTACTAGGGAATTTTAAAACAAGGCAAATGGGAAATTGAGATATCTGTACAATTCAACTTCCTTTATCCATCAAGAATTATATGTCAATAGGGAAATTGAACTCAAAATTAATTTTAACCCATTTTGCGATATTTTCCCGAAAAGAATATAAAATCTTGAAATTGTAAATTTCGATATTTTCCTTCATATTAATGAAAAAGAAAATGAGAAAATTTTAAGAATAGGAATTTAGAAAAATCAGCTGAAGGTAAATCAATAAAGGAACTGTGCCGACAGGTACAAATAATATAAAATGGGGGCATAATGATGCTAGCAAGGGGGTAGATTAACAAGGAGGATTATCTCTTTTCAATTTTGGTCTCTATTTTCCACTGCCCTGATCGGCACTTTTCAATTTTCGTTTTGAACAAATTCTGTCTTCTCAATTTTCCAATCTTTTTAAAATTGAGATTCAATTTCCCACTGCCGTAAACTAAAAAACCCGTAGTGGGAAATTGAAATCTAAATACTTAAACAATTTCCATGTATGGTTTTTAAAATAACTAATTCATCACACGGGTAATTTTGAGTTTCAAAATTTCCAACAACTATGATTTTTAATAACCGTAGTTGTAAAATGGCGTTGCAAATTTCCAAACAGCGGGCACAAGATAAAGAGGATGACGCATTAGTCCGAATCGCTGCTCAAAACAAAAGGTACCCACTTCCGATTGTCTCACACATATGAACTACTTATACACATCAGGAGCGTATTATATTCCGGCAAATAACTCACTAACAATGAGAATTCCGGTTGCAACTAAATACGGTGCAATCTTATAGATGTCTAGTCAAATCTAGGGGCGAATTGGACGGATGGATACGGGGTGAAACACTCGAAAGAAATAGTGTATCTATTCTTAGCTGTTAAGTTCGGTCCCTAAAAATTCACCTCATTATTTTCCGCGTCACACATGATATGTTTAAGAAGACGAGATAATGGATACAAAACAAATACGTATGAGATGTCGTGATCACGAATCCTAGGCCCAGTGTTGGTATCAGGTTCTGAAAACGATCACCCCTTTGTTCCGTTTTCGGCACTGCTGGCATAACCATTCCTATTGACAGTTCCTCCCATACTATTTTTATGTGTTTCCTTTTGCTAATTCATCAAAGACTTGCCGCCTGTGTTCACTTAATACGAAATGCTAACAGATACAATGCACACTCATCGTATTATAAGTCGAATAAAATTCTACTCTGATCCCAGTGAGTTTGATGAAACGGGGTAGGTAATTGAAGGACTAAGTTAGCGGGTACCGCTTGTGTAAGGAGCGACTTTCGCAGATTTGGCCAACTGGTCCCCAAGAGCACCATACAGGGAACAAGAGCACAAGATGACAACCCAAGCATACATATGACAAATTACGTACAATAAAACAATAATATAGCATATGAGTCATTATTACAAGTACCCAAATTTCTATTCTTTACCTGCTGAAACTACGCCCTCTTTTTTGTTGAACTTTCCTTCATGAAGCCTACAAAAAATGCGACATTGGAACATTTTGAGCAAACGGAAGACATAATAATAATAATAATAATAATAATAATAATAATAATAATAATAATAATAATAATAATAATAATAATAATAACAACAATTATAATAATAGTCAATGATGTAAATAAGGATCCACAACAACGATGTGCCAACATGCCAATGTCCTCATGCCTTTCGATCGCCATACCCATAACAAGTCAATAGGAAATTTGCAGCTAGAAAAAATGTGTCTATGACACCAACAATATTGTTTCAGTGTCAATGAACGTTATTCGTTCGCCTCCGCTGCAAACGGACAGTTCTGTTAGTTCGAATGGTGCACGGAGTTCCGCATCAAGACAAATTGCGTTGGAAACTTCCAGAATAAACATGGTCGCTTTAATACTGACTATACTAATCAAATGTTCTGGGTTTGCAAGAGCAAAAATGGTTTTGTCTCCTACAATGTTATTTTCGGTTTAATGCACGGTTCACGTTATAACTTGGGCAGTATGGTCACGTTTTGTCATATGTTGATTCGACATCAACAATTTTTGTTACCATCATATGATACGGACAGGCATATGTCGAATATCATGTATTGCTATACAAAGCACGGGTACACAGGTTATCTCAACATACAAGTGTTCGAATGTCACGTGACACAATTGGACATATTGCTTAATATCATGATATTCCAAACTAACATCATTATATCATGTAATATTCAGCAAAACGGATTTGGAGTAACATATGATATTTCATTAGGTAAGACGAATGTTAGACAATCAGCCAATATTTGAATTTTCCTGCCAAAATTTGAATTCTCCCGCCAAAATTTGAATTTTCCCTAAAATTTGAATTTCCCGCCAAATTTGAAATTTTCCTGCCAAGATTTAAATTCCCGCCATATTATTAGTGTTGTTATATACATTGTCTCGTAATATCATATGATACTAACGGCACATGTCTATTAGTATCATATGATATTCCGCCATACGGAGCCTAGTTATGCAACTGACTCAGAAAACATTTTTAAAATGATCATATGATATTGACAGACAAAAGTATGGTATATCATATAATATTGAAATGCAAAACTTGACCGATACGTGATGTTAGCACACAACCACTGTTTTTGGAATATCATTTTGGGTTACATCGTAGACAAAATGTTACCCAATATATAGAACGTGACAAAACATAATGGGTCATCCACGTTAAAATGCACGCGCCGATGTAATAAATGGTCCACAAACCCCATTTGGAACAGCGTCGAAATAGACATCCTAGCTAGAGGCAAGGTACAGTTTCATATCTGTATTTGGATAGTGGTGATTGTCTAAACTCTGTCGGAAGGGACTCTGGATGAATACATGTTGTCTGTAGGATGTCAGGACATTACGTTAGTCACGCGCACACATATAAAAACCCCAAAAGTCAGGGACATATTTTACATATGTCCGTGCATTTTAACGTGGATAACCAAAACCCAGCTGCACCATTTATAACGTGAACCCCGCATAAAACACTTTTGAAGAAGAGGAGCGATTATATACGGTACCACTGCTTTTCCTTCGCTGAATTATTTTTTATGGTTTGAGAATTTAACATGTTCTGTTTTTTTAAATATTGTGATAAAATAAATAATACTTTTTACGATACCGCACCAGTGAGCACTAGTGGATTAAAAAAAGAGACGGGGTTCTTCCTGTCTAGAAATTGATGGAATATGGGCCTTCAACCTTTACATTACGGATTTAGGGATATTGCCAAGAATTTGTTTAACTGTGGTTCTGATCTTGTTAACAAGGTGGTAGTTGCACACAGGTGCAATTATTCTCCTATATTCGGTTTTGGCATATGTTGAAAAGTATTTGTTTTTTATAAGTATACGCCATGTGTAAGCTTTCAGATTGCAAAGTAATTGATTCTAACCTTCATCATTAAGTATATATGGAAACCCGACATTCCCTTTGGTAAGCGCGTTACTTGCGGTTTAAAACAGTAAGCGTTGTGTAAAATTAAAGGCAGGCCATGAATAACTGTGTTACAGTGTTTCTGAACAGTATGCACTTATTATATTTATACATATAAAAGCTAATAACAACATACTGGCGAAATTCCTTTCAAACGTAGAAGCTACAGAAGCGGATTCAGAATTGTTTGGCTGTGCAGAATTTAGACTAAATACCGTTGAATTTTACTCTGTAGCGGAAAATAGGTATACTTCGCAAATTGAGCATATCTAAAGAAAATATACAAATTTCGTATGAATACGTCGTAAATCAATCTGCTGTTCAGGCCAATTAATACCAATTGGCTTTGTCCGATGTGCAATTTTATGTAATAGCGGTCTGGTTTACGCCAAAATGCTTTCGAACTTATAGACCAATCAGAGTTGATATCTGGACAGACGCAATACCGTTACCCCTTCTCACATTTAGTTGCCTATAGGCAACTCAGCGCAGTGCATATACGTTAAATAATATATATCGCACCGTGCTGAACAATTGCAACACGTATACATAGTACTAAATTACCACAAGACGTGCGAGCTCCCTCGGGCTCGAGCGTCAAGCTCCTATACGTAGCTGAGTGGTGATGGTATACGCCTCCCACTCCAGTCACTGGAGTTCGAATCCTAGCATAAAAGTGGGTGATAGAGGAAATAGAAAATATTCATGTGAGAAAGGGCTAACCCATCAGCGTTGGTCTTAGTATATCACTGTTGTTTTGCGACATTTCACAATCGCCATTTGACCTAAAATGCTATTTCTTCGCATAACAGATTGGCTTCGGCCAATTGATAATTGGCCTGAACAGTAATTATTCTACGACAAATACACTAAACAGCATTTGTCTAATCGAAGAAAACATGAAACATCTGACCCATGTTGCACCGAGGGCCGTTCCGTTGTCCCGGAACAGCGGCAAGCAGGAGTGTAGCGGACAGAGGAACAACCGAGACAGTGGACAGCCTAGACAGCGGACAGCTGGGACAGCGGGACATCCGGGACAGCTGGTGCAGTGGGGACAGCTGGCACAGCGTGGACAACGGGGACATCTGGCACATCTGGGACAGCGGGGACAGCTGGGTCAACGGGGACAGCTCGGACAGTGGGACGGCCGGCACAGCGGTACAACGGGGTTATACATAAAACCTAAACCAAAACGTAAGCCAACGCCTAGGACAAGGCTCAGCTTTGAAGCCTGAACCTGAGCCAAAGCGAAAACCTAGGCCTAAGCCTAGCCAATGTCGCTCACACGTTACCATTCGTGCACTCTGCACATCCATCGTTGCTTTATACCATTTTAAAAAGACTAGCTACACTGTTATTGCGTAACTGTGTACGGAAATTTTATCTCTAAATAAAAAATATCCGCATAGAGTTTATTGCATTGACGGACATTTTGTATACTGTTTGCGCGTAATGTTAATATTAAATATAGAGTTGCGTGAACTGTCGGACTTTATCGTTACAGTCTAAAAGGTGTCGCTAGAAAGCACTAAATAAGATAAATAATTTACTGCGTTATTTTGTTGCTTTTTGCACGTTCGCCAAATTTCACGCCAAAATTTGAATTTCGCGCCAAAACTTGAATTTCCCGCCAAAATTTGAATTTCGCGCCAAAATTTGAGTTTTCCCGCCAAAATTTAGGTTTCTCGCCAAAATTTGAATTTACAGGAAAAATTTCAATATTCCCGCCAAAATTTGAATCTTCCCGCCGAAATTTCAATTTTCCCGCCAAAATTTGAATTTCCCGCCAAAATTTGAATTTTCCCGCTAAAATTTGAATTTCTCGCCAAAATTTGAATTTCCCGCCAAGATTTCAATTTTCCCACCAAAAATTTGAATTTTGTGCCAGAATTTGAATTTCCCGCCAAAATTTCAATGTTCCCACCAAAAATTTGAATTTTGTGCCAGAATTTGAATTTTACCGCCAAAATTTGAATTTCCCGCCAAAATTTGAATTTCCCCGCTAAGGTGTCCATATTAATGTGTCTATCATATAAAAATATTGTCCACTGAACTGTTTTTCAAACATTTCAATATCCTAGACATTGTCATTGGAAAACAGTCTTGTCCAGATAGAGTTTCCGTGAAAGTCTGTGATGTCCGCGAATGGCAGTGATACTATTGGAAAATGAAGGGTTTCGATAAAACATAAGCCGGACAAGCTATTAAATTTCTTTTGGGAGAGGACATTTTGTGTGCCGAGTGCACGTATGGTAAGGTGTGAGTGACATAAGCATATGCCATAACCTAAGCCTAAGCCTAAGCCTAATCCTAAGCCTAAACCTCAGCTTAAGTCTAAGCCTAAGTCTGATACGGGGTTCATGCTATAAATGGTGCAACTGGGTCACGTTTTGTCACGTTCTATATATTGGGTAACATTTTGTCTGCTTTGTAGCCCAATATTGTCAGGGACACTGTTTTGCAGTTAATTTTATAACTGAAGAGTTATTATTATTATTATTATTATTATTATTATTATTATTATTGATATTACTATTATTATTGTAATTATCATTAGCTTTGTTGTTTTAGTGATGTCACTTTCATGTATATCAGGTTATTGCATTTTTGTGTCTGTCTGATGATGACAGCCATTGGCGAGTCCTTTTTCTTCATTATTTTTAAGCAAACATAGTACGCGAACGGGTTTCTTTATACCATACCTAGCGTACATAAGTTTGAAAGTCGTTAAGAACTTAGAAAACCGTGACGGGATTGAGACAACTAGTTAGGGGGATAGTTCTTATGTGTACATACTCATTGCTACCTATTCATTGCTGCTATGAATTCCTTTGTTTTTAGTCTCTGTACTTTCAATGTTGGTGTTGTGTAAGTAATTTTTCTTATTACATATATGTCAACTTGATGCTGGTCTAGTAACCCCCCTAAAGTTTTGCTTCCAACATTTCAATGACTTGATGCCGATTTAAAGGAAAATTGACTAGAATTGGCTGAATGCATTGATTTGACTAGATATGGTATGACTAGCGTACAAAAATTTCCCCTCCGTTTTCTTCTGACGAGTACTCAAATTTTGACTAGCTGAAACCGATTGCACGCTTTTAAGATTAGATTTGAATGACTAGAAATGTATTTGCACAGTAGGTACTGATATTTCCACCGGACAGCTGAATTGCTTAGAGATTTCCTATGTGGGGAGACGAATCTAAAGAGATTGAACGTAGCCGCCTATGAATTTTAAGATAACACGGAAGGGGCGATTTGAGCGATGTATTCTGGAAAATGAAATCGCGGTCTGAATCTCGGGAATTTCGGGTTTCGGAAGGACTGGCTGAGGTTTAAGTTTATCTAGACTCGGTTCCAGCTAAAAATTTGAGTCTCGCCCCTATGCTCACCGGAACCTGACTAGAGTTAGTTGCTTGTACAGAACTGACTGTATACACGTATTTGCACACTGTGTTTGTACTACGTAGGCTTGACTAGTGTACACATCGGGGGTTGACGTCTCGAGAAGTAGCGCAGGGGTTGCAGGTCAGAGCAGCAAATAATGGCTAGGTATGGTTGTTTGGGTTATCAGACCGTCGTAACGTCTCTAGAGAACTGCCAGTCAAAGCGTATACTCATGCCTACGCCCCGCTCTTGACGCGTACCTCTCCTCGGGAAATACTGAACGAAAATATAAATGAACGCGTACACTATAGCAGGAAGGAAACTGTACACCGGTGCGAGAATTTCGCTGTAGAAATCTAAAGGGGGATGGGTCTTACAGTCATTCCCCCAGCCTCCTCCGAGTGTTTCATGTTTCGATACCGTGGAGAGCTTTGAGTTGGACCCTAGTAAAAGCTAACAGGACGGCGGCCCCATAAACAAATACCCGTGCCTCCCTTGCTCCGTAGAATAACTCGGTAACACGTGAAACATCTCCAACTGAATGTTAAGTTTGTGCTGTTAGTATGGGGTGCATGGGCGGTCAGTTTCAAAGCCCCAAACAGCATAAACTGCAGTGGCTGCCGGCAAATTTCACGAGGGAGTTTCAGCACGGAGGAAACGCGATACATGTCGTAAGGGGAGGAAAGAAAAGATTTTAAGTAGTTTTGAATTTTCAAATTTTGAAATTTCCAGTTAAACAACGCCTCGCCTCAGCCTAAGGGGATAGGCAGATTAGGATTGGGGGGTAGTTTTGTTTTGGGTTTAGGATACGCAGAGGGGGTAGGCGAAGTTATGTTTTGCGCAGGCTTAACAGGATTTTTAGGAGGTAATCAAGTAGAGAGATGGCCATCTGTCTCTTAGGACAACCGGATTTTAGTTTTCGAGGTCCGTTGATTTTAGAATTTTCAGGTGCGGAGCTGGCGCTCTTGGGTTCGGCACGCCGGGTTGGCCGAGAAAGCCGTCCCAGCTGCCGTTTTGGGTCGAAAACCAGGATTTTGCGAAAATTTTGGAATTTTATGGCACTTAAATTTAGAAATGTCATTCCAATTTTAGGGCTCCTGGGATTATAAATTTAGTAACGATTGTCTTGGCCTTCTGTTTTGGCCGAGAAAGCCACTCTGAACCTGCGCAGTGAATGAACGTCTAAAAAATTAGGGTGAATGTAGGTTACGAGTACTGGTTGCGAATTGAGTTTTCCGGAAAGTTCAACTATCATTTTCTAGAATATAGTATGTAGACTAGTATTAAGCAATTTCCGCATCGCGCCGACTAAGCAAATCACCCCGATTACGGCCCGCAAGGTGGTAGTCAAAAGTTATAGACATTTTAAAACATCGAAATTTTGTGTGTATGCGTCCGGAGGCCCGGCTCCGAAAAATGCAATTTTCACTTTTCTAGAACCGGACGTTAAAAAATTAGTACCATTCGACTCAGCTCGCTGAGCTGATCAAGAAAACCACCCCGAACCCTATCCGGAAACAAATATATCAAAAGTTAGGGGCCTCTGAAGTTTTCGGGATTTTAAGGGCACCAACTATATATGCATTTAAATTATCACTTTTGCTTGTTGCCTAAATTTTTCTTTCGCGTCATTTGTCACTCGATGCCTTATATTCAGATTTTGTAGTGCATTTTACCTGTTGCTATGATTTTCTTATGTCCTATTATGTTAGCGTTTTTTCTAAGGTAATCGCACAAGGTAACAAAATTTGGGATAACCCTGAGCACGAGACTACCACTCTCCAGGGTTTGTAGGCTCGTTTCTAACGCCAGTTAAGGTTTTCGTTAGCCCATTTTATTAAGGATGGAAAAGTAGTATAGCACGACTGTAGACTTGGACAGTTCACGTACAGGGGTATGAGATTTTGAGGATTTTCCAGTACATATAGGTTTCTGTCGGGTATTGGACTCTATCTGTACGATTCTATTTTGCACTGCGCGCTTTGTTGTGCTACATGTCGTAATGACGCACCTTTTTTATTTCACACTCAAGTTTTGCAATGCGGGTCTTCACCTTGTAAAACGTGTGTGTAGCATCTTGCGAGATAGTAAGAGGGAGACCCTAAGACAAAAGCTGCACGTAATTATCATGTTTCATAGGGGGGTGCGGTTAAACCTCGGCAAATCTATTTTCCTGAACCCTGGCACCATATGCCTCTCAGTACCCGAACCTTGGATGGGGGTAACCCCGTTAGCCCCCACATAACTCTCCGGTTGTAGATTATGCGTTAAATCCTCCAGCCAATCACAGGCTCTTAAGAATTAATCAAGTGATCATTTTGTATTGGCTGATTGAAACGTAGAAATTTCCAACCAATGAAAGGAAGTTACGGAGTCTGTTTTCGAGGCGCGCTGATTGGTTGAATTTCAGAGCCTCGACAGTATATAAGGCCGCTGCACAGGCTGAACATTCAGTTCAGTTTCATATTTTTCGGTTTTCGCTCGCGTGCTCGAGCCGCGACAGCAAACCGATATCTCTGCACACGGAGGCGACTTAGTGTGCACGAGAGTTTCGGGGCGCTGAAGCAAGGGGGGATACGCGCGTTTCGCGCAGGGTAAGAATTTTAAGGGGGGACCCAGTTGGAATTTTTCCAGTTTTCACGAAGGGGGTATGGGTAAAATTTTGGGTTAAAATTTACCTGACGTTGGCGACAACGCTGGTGTAAAATTGTGTATAAACGTTTGGGGGGAAATTTTAAATCAGGAAGCCTGAAAGAAGATGTCATTTGGACAATGAGTGTAGAAAATTATGCACATATAGGAATAACCTTGACATCCACGGGATTTATTGTCAGCATGACAGGGAAGCCAATACAGCCTAATGCTAAGCATTTAGGAAATGTCAGACAAAAGAGCTAAGGCCTTGTCATTTAGAAAACTTTAGTATACCCCGTGACGTTGGGCGATTCTAGCCAGGCCCCAGGAAATTAAGCATTAATACTTGGTCACCCTACTGACAATCAAACTGTTGAATGTTCAGCGTGTGAAGATTCAAGCTTAGGGCTATAGAGCAGCGTTACACTCGGAAACAGACACAAAAGAAAATTAAAACCTGGCACAAGGCCTTCTGTGAAAACTTGCTAGGTTTAAGTCTTGGGGTCCAATGGGGACTTAATGATTTTCTAGTCTCTCTCCCTAGACCTTACGGTACACGTGCAGCTTTCAGGAATTTGTTAATGCAAAGATGGTGAGTTTGGCTGGGAAGTCAAATCAATGAGTAGGAAATTCTAACCTAGGCTTAAGAGAGACTAAGATTACAGCATCAAAGGCCACCTGCGCCTATCTGAAGGGTTGCACTTGGACAAGCCAAACTCTCCATCACCAGACACAAAGCATAACTCCAAGATAAGCTTATATTTCCCATGCTGAGGTAGTTAGTGGGAAGAATGAACTTAAGAAAGGGTAATTCTAAGGGCAACCTTAAAAAAAATCTCTCTTTTTTCTAAATAAATCTTTTTTAAAAAAAAAAAAAAAAAAAAAAAAAAAAATTCCGACACCTGCAGAACTTGGGGAAGAGAAAAAGGGAGAAAAAAAAGAAAAAAACACAAGAAAATAAAGGAAGAAAAAAGAAAAAATTACTGGGAGAGAAGAGGGACACCCACCACCACCCACACCCCCCCCCCCCCCCCCCCCATAGAAAGGCGACCAGGCGAAAGCCCTGTAAGAGTTAGTCAAAGTTAACAGGGTTCTACTGGGAGAGGTAGTGAAGTCAAGGGGGTTGATTAGCGGAGCCCCAAGACGAACCCGCAAGCCGTACCCCGCCCGCCAGCCTTGTGCAGAAAACCCAGTAAATCCTTGTGGGGTAGTTAGCCAATGCAAAGACGGAGAAACCAAAAGGTGTCAGAAAAGTTACCACAGGGATATTTCAAATAGGGCGACCAGGCGAAAGCCCTGTAAGAGTTAGTCAAAGTTAACAGGGTTCTACTGGGAGAGGTAGTGAAGTCAAGGGGGTTGATTAGCGGAGCCCCAAGACGAACCCGCAAGCCGTACCCCGCCCGCCAGCCTTGTGCAGGGTACCCAGTAAATCCTTATAGGGCGACCAGGCGAAAGCCCTGTAAGACTTAGTCAAAGTTAACAGGGTTCTACTGGGAGAGGTAGTGAAGTCAAGGGGGTTGATTAGCGGAGCCCCAAGACGAACCCGCAAGCCGTACCCCGCCCGCCAGCCTTGTGCAACAAAACCATAGGGCGACCAGGCGAAAGCCTTGTAAGAGTTAGTCAAAGTTAACAGGGTTCTACTGGGAGAGGTAGTGAAGTCAAGGGGGTTGATTAGCGGAGCCCCAAGACGAACCCGCAAGCCGTACCCCGCCCGCCAGCCTTGTGCAGGGTACCCAGTAAATCCTTGTGGGGTAGTTAGCCAATGCAAAGACGGAGAAACCAAAAGGTGTCAGAAAAGTTACCACAGGGATATTTCAAATAGGGCGACCAGGCGAAAGCCCTGTAAGAGTTAGTCAAAGTTAACAGGGTTCTACTGGGAGAGGTAGTGAAGTCAAGGGGGTTGATTAGCGGAGCCCCAAGACGAACCCGCAAGCCGTACCCCGCCCGCCAGCCTTGTGCAGGGTACCCAGTAAATCCTTGTAGGGTTCTACTGGGAGAGGTAGTGAAGTCAAGGGGGTTGATTAGCGGAGCCCCAAGACGAACCCGCAAGCCGTACCCCGCCCGCCAGCCTTGTGCAGGGTACCCAGTAAATCCTTATAGGGCGACCAGGCGAAAGCCCTGTAAGACTTAGTCAAAGTTAACAGGGTTCTACTGGGAGAGGTAGTGAAGTCAAGGGGGTTGATTAGCGGAGCCCCAAGACGAACCCGCAAGCCGTACCCCGCCCGCCAGCCTTGTGCAGGGTACCCAGTAAATCCTTGTGGGGTAGTTAGCCAATGCAAAGACGGAGAAACCAAAAGGTGTCAGAAAAGTTACCACAGGGATATTTCAAATAGGGCGACCAGGCGAAAGCCCTGTAAGAGTTAGTCAAAGTTAACAGGGTTCTACTGGGAGAGGTAGTGAAGTCAAGGGGGTTGATTAGCGGAGCCCCAAGACGAACCCGCAAGCGTACCCCGCCCGCCAGCCTTGTGCAGAAGAACATACACCAGAAATCCTTGTAAACAGGGTTCTACTGGGAGAGGTAGTGAAGTCAAGGGGGTTGATTAGCGGAGCCCCAAGACGAACCCGCAAGCCGTACCCCGCCCGCCAGCCTTGTGCAGGGTACCCAGTAAATCCTTGTGGGGTAGTTAGCCAATGCAAAGACGGAGAAACCAAAAGGTGTCAGAAAAGTTACCCAGTAAATCCTTATAGGGCGACCAGGCGAAAGCCCTGTAAGAGTTAGTCAAAGTTAACAGGGTTCTACTGGGAGAGGTAGTGAAGTCAAGGGGGTTGATTAGCGGAGCCCCAAGACGAACCCGCAAGCCGTACCCCGCCCGCCAGCCTTGTGCAGGGTACCCAGTAAATCCTTATAGGGCGACCAGGCGAAAGCCCTGTAAGAGTTAGTCAAAGTTAACAGGGTTCTACTGGGAGAGGTAGTGAAGTCAAGGGGGTTGATTAGCGAGAAGCCCAAAAACCCTCAAGCCGTACCCCGACACACAAAATGGTACATTGAATGTAAAACGAAAATGTTATTTTAGCACGTAATCCATGTGTTGGCAGACCGAATGGTGCCTACGCATATACATCATGCATTAATGTCTACTATGAATGCAACAATGGCGTAGTGGATTTTTTGGCTTGTCGTGAACTGGATCAAAATGGACAACCGCGTGTGTTCGATTCATCGTTGACTGCTTGCGCGTCAAAAATGGAATGTTTAGCAAATGCAGCAAGTGAGGTCGTAAATGATTTTTTGGAAAAAATTTCGCAACTGATTAAATGACATAAAACATTATAAAATCTTTCAAACTTAACCCCAACACTCAATGGTTCTTTTTGTAAAGATGTTTGCTCAAGAATGAATATCAGTGACACATTTAGTGAGTGTAGTTTTTCTAATTTAATTCAGGAGGGTTGTTGGCTCTTATACAGTATCTCTCACGGTAAAGTTAGACTTCTCGGGTAAGTCTTTACAAAGCCTGAGCTTGGAACCTAAAACTAAGTCTAAGCTTAAACAGTAGGGGAATGTGCTGAAGAGCCAATGTTTTTTGTTTAATTAAGTTTTTTCAAAACAATTTTAATTGGAATGCTTTGCAAAGATAAATCGTAACATCATACGCAGTAATACACATTAACTTAAACCCGAAAAACCTTCTACGCCACTTTGGTTTTCAGGAAATTCCGCCGGAACACCGGCCGCGGGTTCATCTCAATCACAGCGACCTTATAGTCTTGACCGTTACGTTCAAGGACCCTATCCAAGTCCAATATTTCCGGTTCCATCAACGCGACTGCGTTTCGGCGGATATGGTATCCCGCCGTACCATCAACATTCCCTACCGTACGTACAGCCGTTTCCGCCTCTGACTGGTGGACGGCAAATCTTACTTATTTTTCGTCACTACCTCCCCGTGCCGGGAGTGGGTAATTTGCGTGCCTCTGCCTTCCTTGGATGTGGTAGCCGTTTCTCAGGCTCCCTCTCCGGAGTCGAACCCTAATTCTCCGTCACCCGTGACTACCACGGTAGTCGTGTAAACTACCGTCGAAAGTTGATAAGCCAGACATTTGAAAGAAGCGTCGCCAGTTCATTGACCATGCGATCAGCATAGTTATTCAGATTCACCAAACAACGGGCAAGCCCGATTGGTTTTGTTCTAATAAATGCGTCCTTCCCTTGCGGTCGGGACTTCATTGCATGTATTAGCTCTTAGGTTACCACAGGTATCCAAGTAGAGTAAGATCAAATAAACAATAGCTGTTGTAATGAGCCATTCGCGGTTTCAACATTCATCGGCATGCACTTAGACATGCATGGCTTAATCTTTGAGACAAGCATATGACTACTGGCAGGATCAACCAGGTATCACACTAACCACCAATTGCAGCAACAAGACTGGCTACCCATTAGCGGTACTGCTAATTCTAGTAAAACATACTGGCTACCCATTAGCAGCTTTTCGCCGGAAAGCACCACCACAAATCA